>JAXIUT010043597.1:0-12133 GCA_035586675.1 Eurytoma californica | reverse complement strand
TTTCTTAACAAGTCTCACTGAAAATAAAGCATTTTGAAAGAATATCATTTTTACATTGTTGTATTACTATATACAACCGATATATATAGTAATACATCAATGTAATAATGATATTCTTTTAAATAGCTTTTTTTTCAATGAGACTTGTTAAGAAATATGTTTCACAGCAAATGAAACATATAATGAGGTGGCCCACTATGCCCGAAGGTTCACATTGCTCCACGGCCCGCTATGCCCCGCTCTCCCCTATTTAATCATCCGAATTCGATTCGAAATCGATCTCGAAGTCGTCTTAATTTTCGAGAAAAACAAAATTTGTTGTTTCTTCTGAGGAAAACTTCTTCCCACGTAGTAATACATAATATTTAAATACTTATTTTAAATAAATTTATTGCTATTATTTTTAAATTGCAAAAATATCAGATTTAAACTTTCTGCTCTTCATTTACTGCAAATTTCAACATGCAAAAAACTATTAATAACGAAAAGACCATGCCCTTTTATAATATAATTTCACGTAAAATACTAATAATAACTCGATTCGACATTTTTTCCTGAATGCACATCTTAAAATGAATTCGGCAAGAACTTCCAATAATTATGCAGAAAGAACATAGCTTTCTCGAATAAAAAAAGCGGAAGAATAGATGCGTAAGCAAAGGGAGTGCGAAGAATGAACGAAAAAGGCACGTAGAGACAAATGGCGCGAGCAAGATGAGAAATGGAAAAAAATGAGAAAATAGTGAACGGAATTAGAATGAGAAGAAAGTTAAGAGAGCCGAAAGCGGAGAGACAAGAGAACGAAAAAAAACCGAGAGAGTGGGATTTCTTTTTGTTACGGCAAAAAAAAGCGAGAGAAAAGAGGGAGGAAAGAGTAAAAGATGTCAGTCAGATTTCTATGAGCTGCTACTTAAAATAGAGGAATTATGAGGACCCCTGAGCTTTAAACGGTATTTCAAATGAAGGAGATTATACAACTGCAGCGGCGTTTGAAAAATACTTCAAGATGTTGCAACCGGCTTTTTCCGCCCTCCCTTTTACTTACCTCGGGCGAGCTTGCGGCGCGCGATGAAAGGAGCCGCCCGATTGAAATGCTATTTACGCAATGGCTCTTTACGCGAAATGTTTTCGCGAAACGTGTATTCCCCAGTTTTTTTACACAAACGATGGGCAGACACGTAACTAATTTGTTTGTAACTTTTTTTTTCTTTGTGCAACATAAAAACGTAAAAACTTTTTGGCAATTAGGTATTCGCTGTACCGAGAGGGCAGGGGCATTGTTCGCCGCTCGTGAGTCATTAAGCGGATTAAGAGAAATTCGACACTTGTATTTTGGCGACGTTGAGGAAAATCAACGGTGTCGTATAATGCGGGTTTAATTAAACGTTTTCGTCGAATAAATCGGTCTGCCGAGATAATTGAAATTTTATCCTAAAACTTTTAAAACGCAATTATGCAACAAAATTATTTTTCAAATTGATTTCCTTCTTAAATTTTTCTCGACTAGATAAAGTTCCTTAATTTATTTTTATTAAAAATAAATTTGTTTAAAGGTATAAGTATGTGTGTATTTCTGCGCGGGAATGTGTTTAAACCAACACTATGGAATCACTCAAAATTTTGCACACAAAATAAATTCAATTATGATAATTTCAAGGGTTTTTATAAATCAGTTTGAATTTTAGTTGTAATTAAGCGATTCCTTAAAACTATTAAATATAAAAATGATTAAATTGTCTACATTTATTTGTAAATATAGATATTTCGAGTTATATTTTTGTTGTTTTAAGATATATTTTATATTGTCATTCATCTAAATGTAAATTATCAAGATACATTTTTAACTGTTATAAATGCTTGAAACAAAGCACGGTTGTTATTATTATTTCTTCGTAGATTTTATTAAGAATGAAATAATGTAATTAAAAGTTCAGTGATCTTTACGAGAAAGGTTAATGTCAAAGCAGTTGGCAGCGTTTACAAATTAATTTTTAAACTCGATTATTCGAATTAAAAAATGTAATTATGAGACCCTTGCAAACTTGAAGATAAATTAAAATGCTAAAACCTAATTAGAATGTTTTAGTGCTTGAAAAAACTAATTTACTCCTTCTCGAATCATTTACTCTTCCAACGAGCACCACCCCACCTAACAAAAACAAAAATTAAATCCTAGTCTATCGCAAAGTCGTTCAAAAATAAATAAAACAAACTCGTCGAACAGAGCTTACACCTTAATCCCCCCACATTTCTCAAGTCTCCCCCACTGAAAAATCTCACATACCTCTTGTTTAAATCAACTTCTCAAATCCCCGGCTACTCATCCGTCAGTGGAGCGCAGCCAGAAAGCGTCGATTCAGTTCACTGAACTTTTTGTTTATCCGCAGTAAAAAAAAAAGCAGTAATTAGTGGGGGCTCCGCCGCGTCGGCGCTATTCACTCGGCACTTTCTCGCAGTCCCGGTCACGCGTACATTCGCGGCGGTTCGCGTACTCGCAGCGACATGTCCCCTGGGGTGTGCGCGCTCTCCTGCAGCCCTCCTCCTCCTCCTCCTGCTGCTGCGCCGGCCGGTCTCGCGAGCAACAAGCACGACTCTCCTGCCTGCGGTGCCCTCACGGCATGACACCCGCGACGCCTCGTTCGCACAGCTCGGCCGACCAAGGACCTCGGGGCGCGCAGCCTGGTCTTGCGTTCCTTATCGCGGCATCGGCCACGGAGCGGCGTTCCTGGGCGATTCGGCGCGCGGACAAACAACTCGGAGGGGGCGGACGCACTGGGGTGGCTCTCACGGCTCGCCGGCGACTGCCGGCTCGGCGTCGGCGGCGGCCGGAGGATCACCGCCGCCGGCGGCGCGCTCGCGCGCGCGCACTACACCCCCGCCATTCATCCCCTCGTGCACCTGATGGGGGGAGGAGGCGACCGCCCTCCCCTACGTCTGCGTGTGTCGGCGTCGCTGCGGATGTACTATTCCCTCGCCCTGGATTTTTATAGTCCATTAGGCGAGCAGGCCTGGATCGAGCACTCGCTTCTGTTACTCCTTTATTCTCTCCTCCTGCGCTCTCCATTTTTTTGTTGCCGGCATAATTCGGAGTGGCGTCCCCTTGGCGAGGCGTAGGGATTACGCCGCGTCGGCGGCGGCTCGAATTGAACTTTGACAGCTGATAACGTTGCGAGCATTCGTCCAAGTTCGAGCGGCTTCCACTTGGCTATCTGATATCCGAGTCGCGCCGCTCGGGTATTAGCACTCCGGGAGTAGCTCGGCGGATTATCCGCGACTCCGGCGCTCGATGATTCGGAAAATTCGCGGCTTTTCTTCCAGGCGAATTTCGCGGAAATTCGATTATTGGAGAGCGACGATCGCTCGGTTAATTGGAAGAATGTTTAACGAACGCTGCAGTTGAATTGCGTAATATTCAGTGCTTAATGTTAGATGTTTAAGAGGATTGGATTTTACGCCTGACAGTTGCGATTCGCGAGGAATATTTGTAGTTTGAAATTTCGTAACTCATCGGCGCCTGTTTGTGGATTTGGAGGATTTGTTAATGGCTGTAATCGGTTTGATGATTAATGCATGTTTGCCGGAACAAAATTGCAAATGCGATATTCCAAAGATGTAAAACTATTATTCATCTCTGCGGAATCGAATAATTATTATATAGTTTATTAATTCTGTCAGTTTCAGCATTATTCATTGTAAATTAATTACACTCCCATTGTTAGCTTATAATCTACTCTAAATGTGAAATGAAAAGTCAATTTTTAATTTGGACCTGAACAATAGTTATCATTTGTGCTGACTGCTACTGTACTCCGATATTTATTAATTTTTAAATACAATAAATAAAGTCATAATCACCGAATACTATCTACCTTGTGCATAATTCGGTAGTATAGATTACTTCTCTAAATGTTTTTTACAAACCACTGAAATAAATTAAAAATAAATCATTCTAACACCTAATTAACAAGACTTCTAACTGCGAGCAAACAAAAAAAAATAAAGTTTTTAAAGTTTCCCATCTGCCGACAAAATTTTCTTTCCAACGCGACTTTCTCCAACACTTTATCACAGAAGCACCGGTATCAGAGAAACTCTTAAAAAACGAAAGCAAACGAGTCGAATGAAAATCTTGTAATGCGTTCAGAGGTGGAAGTTCCATCAGCGATGTGCTGGCGCACGCTAAAACCATAAATCACGAAACTAATTGAAAAAAGTTTCGAGCGTTTTACATACGGAAACTACGACAAACGACTAAGAACTTCAGTCGCGTTACAACTCCACATAATCGCGGGAGCGCATGCATCAAACCCCAGCAAATAAGCCCGTTTCCATTTCTCCGCTCCGAATCACGAACTCGCCTATACCATCACCGGCGACGCGCGACTCGCGTGAGCTCCGACTCAAGTCTTTCGGAGCAAGGAGGGAGACTATGGTTTTATTACAAAATCGTGATATAGATTTATGTATACGATTTCGCCAAAACGATTGTTCATAACAAGCGTTTCTTTTCTCCAAATACAAAATTTTCCAAACATTTAAATGTAATTTTTTTAAATATATCTGTTTGGTCTTAATTGCTACCTTAAAATATACTTCAGAAGTCACGTCACAGATATAAACAATTGTTTATATTTACATTAATTTATGAATTAGAAAAAAAGATATTCTGCTAAGAAACAGCATTTAACAGCATCATAATCGAATAAAAATCATATAAATAAAAATATCTGACAAGAATACAATCAAATAAAGGTAAGTCAACTTTGTTCGCAAGCTGCAGCAGTTGACGCCGAAACGCTCGCGTTTCATTCGCGCAGCCGTGACGTATGGAAATCGCGACGCGTTACACGCCCGGGTGCGGCTCTCGCGGCGGCGCTTATCGAGCCCATCCGGCCTGCCGTCCGCTCGGGAAACTTTAAATGGCCGCGAAGACGCGAAAGGGAATTCCCCGATAAGAAGCGAGGAGCTCGATGAGTTCTCGAGGACTAGGCTTGACGGTCGTTAAAAGAATTCGCGATTTGGCGCAAGAACTTGCGAACTGGAGGTTTACGGTCGGGGCTATAGTCGAATAGCCAGTTAATTTTATGTTAAAGTGAACATCTGTAATAATTGTTTGATAAATCAATTCGATCGATAATGATTGGAGCACTGCAGGAAAAATAATGATCTTCCTGTATAAGTGTAAACAATTAATTTGTTTGATAATTGCAGTTCATAATAAAATTAAAAAATGTTAAAATATTCAAATGTAAATGTATAAACATAAATAATAAATCGTTTATGTAGCTGCGAGTGAGAATAACTTTACGTGGAAGATAATTATGAAATTATAGTATATTATAGCACGGGTGCGGAAGATGATTATTTAACTCGTGCGACGGTTTTCGCCCGAGCGAAGCGAGGGTTAAAAGTCGCACGAACTGAATAATCACTTACGCACCAGTACTATACGATATTTCATAGCACGAGGGCCGAAAATTGGCATTAAAGTTGCCATTTTGAGGTTAGAGTGCTATAAAATATTGTTTCCACTCGCCTAAATACATTTAATTTACATTATCTGAATTACATTGTGTGTAATATGCACATTACCAAAATTGTATTCGCTGAATTTCTAAATGAGCAATAAGTTTTATACGATTTATTTCAATCGAACTTTATCAAACTCGCAACTTTACCACTTACACAATAAACATTGCATTGCAATTATTTACTCCACAAGCAAGTGATATGAATTAATTTTTTACATAACATGTGTTTACCTACATAATTTACACCTACTTATATACGTTAGTTATGCAAATAAAAAGTGTAAATAAATTTTGTTACGTACAATTTTTTCACAAAACAAAAATATGAACAATTCGCTAACCCGACACTCTACTTTTTTTCACCAATTTCCCGTTTGAGTAAAAGCCGCTCTTCTTCGAAGCATAAGCAAACAGTAAAAAGAAAACGAAGACGATAAGAGGGAGCCCCTCCGCGAGGCCAAGCAAACCTCGGCCAATAAAAGCAACTTATAACGCGAAATGGGCGAATGGCCGTTGTCCCCGGTCCGGTGAAGATAGTCGGAAAATTTCGCGAGGCACTCCGTGCAAACGCGCATAAACACGGCTATCGCCGCGGCGCTCCTCCTGAGCAAACGCCGCTATCTGAGATCGCTGCTTCGCGCGCTAGAGCCCCTCGACCCCTCCCTCCGCCCTTTCGTAAATTCCGCTGGCTCTCGTCCGTACCGCCTCGAGGCGATTCGCGGGATTTTCCTCCGAAAAAATTGATCCCCGCTCGAAAAACAAACTCGTTCGTGGAGCGAACGCTTTTACGAGCGGAACGTGCCCGGGCGGGCGATTTTTTCGAGGCGATGGCCTTCGCCGGAGGTGAGCGCCGCGGCGGAATGACAGCGCATTAAGAGCGCGGGATTTTAAATTCAATAACTCTGATGGAGAGAGCCTGAAATTATAACGTAGGACAGCTCGAGTAGCTTCTTCATCTCTCTTGATTAAAAATTTGAGAAGGTAATTTTCGGTCGGCACGGAGTCCTCTCGGCAAACTGGCAATCGTCGGAACTTTCCACCTTGATTTTCAATTTCATTCGAGTGTGTTAGTGGAATGTTTTAGTATGGTAATTAATTCACGATATCGTTTTTTAATGCTGATCAACCGAAAGCTTTAAAAGGAATTAATAATTAAATTATAAATGAAACATTCAACTTGTTCGTCAAAGAAATTTAAAGTATCTCTTACTTCATTTCCAAGGGTAAATCCGTAAGTTTCTGTATTAAGTAAATAAAGAACAGCGATAATATTTATAAAGTTAAAAAAATTGGATGAAACTAAAAGTAACGGAAAACCAAATAAATAAAAAGTTTCAAGGCTACCGAAACAAACGTAATAAGTAGTAATACATCGTTATAGTCAGCCACATCAATTCCGGCGAAATTCTCCCGCAGCGGAAAAAAACTTGTCCTCCGCGTAAATTCAATAAAACACCATTCTCCCCGAAGCAACATTTCCGCCGCGCACTTCAGCCGCACCGCCAATAAAGACAGCTGAACGCAGAAAGAAATAGGAGAAATTCTCTCCGAAATTCCGACGGTAAGTGCGTGAGCCTGGCGATAGCGCGTGAACCAAGGGGGCAGACGTAAGGAGCGCAAGAGCGAATCGCACGTGCGGGCGGCGCGGGCTTATCCGCGCGCAGATAAGTCGATTTAACGGCGTAGTCGCTGCCCCCCCCCCCCCCGCCGAAAGTTCGCGCCAGCCGTTCGACTAAGCCGTAGTCGTCGATAGCCACCGGTTTTACCGCGGCGGGTTAAACGCGGGAAGACACTGGCTGCGCCGCGAGTGATTGGAGGGTCGCGGGTAATCGCGCCACCACGCGAAATTTTCATGGATTCTTCGACCGAGAATGTTTGCGACGCAGAGAAACGGCAAGTGCAAGAACTACAGGGAAGGTATATTGCTGGAATGCTTTGTTCAATGTACCAAGAAATTTTAGTAGTCTGAAGTCTGACAATATTTGAGTTGTACTACTGATTTAAATAATTAATATTCGATAAAATAAAGAAACAAAAAAGGTCGTAAAAAAAAATCTTTTCCCAAGAAATTTAAGATCACATGAAGAATCTTCAGCCAGTATAATATTTTTGTATCGATTTTAATGCATACGAATTTAATTATTCGAAGCCTGACATTTGGTTTGTACTACTTATTTGTATAATTTATGATTGATAAAATAAAGAAACAAAATATCTTAAAAAATTGTTATTATCAACACATTTAAGATTTCGCGATTACTTTTTGACCAGTGTTATATTTTAGGATCGTTTTTTAAGCACACTATTTTAGTAGTTCGAAGTCTGACTATATTTAAGTTGTACTACTGATTTAAATAATCAAGAGGTGCGGTAGCGCCTCGAGGAAAGTTTTATATTCGATAAAATAAAGAAACAAAAGATCGTAAAAAAAAACTTTTACCAAGAAATTTAAGCTTGCATGAAGAATCTTCAGCCAGTATAATATTTTTGTATCGATTTTAATGCATACGAATTTAATTATTCGAAGCCTAACATTTGATTTGTACTACTTGCTTGTATAATTTATGTTTGATAAAATAAAGAAATAAAATATCATAAAAAATTGTTATTATCAAGACATTTAAGATTTCGCGATTACTTTTTGACCAGTGTTATATTTTTGGATCGTTTTTTAAATATACGATTTTAGTATTCGATGTCTGACTATATTTGAGTTGTACTACTGATTTAAATAATTTATATTCTATAAATAAAGAAACAAAAGGTCGTAAAAAAAATGTTTTACCAAGAAATTTAAGTTTGTATGAAGAATCTTCAGTCAGTATAATATTTTTGAACCGATTTTAATGCGTACGAATTTAATTATTCGAAGCTGACATTTGAGTTGCACTACTTATTTGTATAATGTATGTTTGATAAAATAAAGAAACAAAATATCGTAAAAAATTTGTATTATCAAGACATTTAGGATTTCGCGAAGACTTTTTAACCAATGTTATATTTTTGGATCGTTTTTTAAACATACGATTTTAGTAGTTCGAAGCTTGACTATATTTTGTACTACTGATTTAAATAATTTATATTCAATAAAATAAAGAAACAGAAGTTTGTAAAAAATTTTAGAAAAATAGGATTGGGTAAAGAATCTTTTACCAATGTTAATTTTTTAAATTATTTTTTAAGCATAGTATTTTAGTATTCCAAAGTCTGACAATATTTGAGTTGTACTACTGAATTGTATAATTTATGTTTAATAAAATAATAAAGAAAAAGTCGTACAAAAGTTAATAAATAAATTAAATAAAAAGGTTAAAAGGTTTATTAATTTAACTGATACTGGTTAAAATAACATTAATATAATATAATTTTTTGTGTATGAATTTTGCAGTAAGCTTCATTTCAATTGCTTTTCACTTTATCTGGAATATCGTACAATAATAATTAATTTGATTAATGAGGTAATTTTATATTCAATAATTGCGTTTTGTACCAATTTAATAAAACATATTGAAATATAATATGAACTTTAGAAACCCAAGCCAAATTGAATGATTCTAAACTGTTTATAGTTATAACAAGTTTAAATGTTAAAAACGTACTGAGACGAAAGCGATGGAATTTGACATAGAAGATTAACGTTGAGAAGATGAATTTATTCATAATAGAAAACGTTTGATGTCAGGAGATTCAACGATTTGAGTCGCGACATTGCGAAGAAAATGAAAGAAGCACCTTTGACGCTAATGCTTCCGCGTAAAAAGTGTCCTCCATCCGCCGCTCCTCTCACATTTTACCCCTCGATTTTTTAAAGAGCCCGGAATGTTCGAGGTAATACATAATTGTTCGCGCTTCATTTCATTTTTCCATTTCGTTTGATTTCCGACGCTTTGCCGTGAGCTGATGTACACGCGACTATTTTCAGCTTCTGATCCCGCTACACATAATCTCGTGCATTTTCCAATCGCCCCGGCTTTTGCAATATTAATGCAGCGATTTCATCCGTCTTTCGTATCTCTTTTGAAATAGTCCTCAACGGATCTTTCGATGTAAGTTATTTTGAAAATTTGCAGTCTTGAAAATCCTTCGAAGTATTAGATTTTTAATGAAAAATAAAAGTTATTGGACCATGATTCGCGCATAACAAATTTTATCTTTAACCGGTGATGCTAATGTATTACAGTCACATTAAATTTTCAATTTTGAATAAATTATTTTTAATTTAAATTTATTTCTTGTAAACTTAATATACACGTAATATTTTTAAAGAATAAGATATTTATATCGAATAATAAAATAATTAAAAAAAAAAAAGGAAAATGAGGCGTTCAATTATTTCTAAATTGCAAGTAAGAACTAATTCTCCCTTCAATTTTGTCCTCTATTGTAAATAATTTACGATCTATACCTCATTAACATTTTCGAAGATTCTCTAAATTTTCGCGATCAAAATCAAAATGTTGCCGAAGTAACATCAACGGGGATCCCCCAAAGCCCCGTACTCGCGCTTTTAAATTCAAACTGCTGAACACCTCACGAGCTTCTCGTGCAGCTCCTCAAAGGCGGCAAAGGCGGTCCCACAACGAGAGACAGAGAGAGGGAGAAAGAGAGAGAAAGAGCACTTCACCCTTCCCCCCCTCCCGCATCTAATTACGCATACGTCATACGCATCCGGCGCCGGAAGTGCAGCGTCGGGCCTCCTTTATCCGGATTCCTTTGAAATCCGAAATCTTCGGGGGCCAGTCTCATTAGCCGAGGAAATTGCGCCCCATTGTTCTAACGGACCGCTCGCGAGCTCCCTTCTTTTTTTCTCTCCTTACGTCGGGGTGCCCTTTTTCCATCTCCAACGGTCGGGAGGTCGCGCCCCCATTCGTTTTCGTACTGTTTTTGATTTGTAATTTTCCGTGAACGACTTGCTCGCGGGATTTTCATCTGCGCAATCGAGCGTTCTCGCGTGAGCTTTTGTGTGCAGATTGCTTTTTTCAATTAAAATTCAATTACACAAAGTAAGCCGGAAGCGAATTTTACTTTGGAACCAACGTAACTATTTGTCATGAAATATCTTTCCGAAAATTTAATAAACAAAGTCTGATGAGAGATTTAAAAATATTTACAAAAGTAATTGAGTAAAGGGACGGGCAAAAAGAATAGTATGTTCCTTTAATTTCCAATTAAATATAGTAATTGGGTTCATCTAAGTAATTCTGTCAATTATTTAAATAAGAAATACAATTTTTTTGCATAAATATACTGACCACTCATTTTGTACTGCAGTTACGCGATAAAACATTTAAAAACATACTTAAATTAAAATAACTAAGAAATTAATTTCAAATTCGGAACTACTATCTGGTCTTTTTTATTTCGATACAGTACTAAAATTTAATTTCTCATCGTTCCGAATTCCGCAATCTACTCCCGCTCATCCGAACTTTTCATCGATCGCCAATCGCATTCAAAGCCGCCACCGCAATCAAACTACAAAATTCCGAATAGTTAAATTTTTCGTACCCACGCAAAAAAACCTGACCGAATTTCGAGCCGAACGACCATCTAGCCCCGCGAGCTATACTCTTTTCCGGCCTGCGGAGAGCTTCGGGACGGGCCGAAGTTTGGCGAAACAATTTGGCGCTTATTAACCGGCGGGCGCCGAGACGGGGGGACTGCGGCGCGCTGAGTTATCTTCGCGCGCACGCGGGGGAGGAGAATTTACGACGTGGCGCCGCGCGCCAATCGACGGAAGAAGTCGCGGCGACGCGGCGTCGTGACAAACAATCGCGCCGCGACCCCGCATTTGGCTAATTCCGCGGGTCCGGATTAGTCGTGCGTTCGCAGCGAAATGGCCATTTATCGAGTTTTCGCCGAGTACATACGCGCGGTCAGCAAAGTTACGTCTGTCCGGTTCGAAGGAAATGAAAATTTGGTTATTCGAATGGTCAATTCTTCGGAAATTTTAAGAAGTTAAATTCTTTAGCATTATTTAAGAAATAAATTTAGTAATGAAGAGAAATCATTATTTTGGTTTTGAACGTTATTACTATAACATAAATGGTTGGCAAAAAATAGAAATAATTGACTTGAAAATTTTCTTTTTAAATTTAAAATAATTGGAATCTACTATTTTTAAAGTTTTCATCACTTCTTGAAATAAGCAAACGTGCGAAAGATTTAAAAATACAAAGTTTTTAAACTATAATATTTTGTAGCGATTTTTAAAATATCAAAGAGGATTTTAAAATTAAAACAAATTATCTATTAAAGTAGAAACCTTGCAGTAGAGATGAAGTAATTTTTCTGCGCAAATATGAGCAGCGAACTTGCACGCGAATCGAGTCTTTTAACTATTTAGGTTTCCCAGCAGTGCGATAAAAGTTACGAAACTGTCAAAATTAATGCGACTCAGAGTTGAAATTCGCGGAGAATGATGAAACTCCAATTGTAACTTGAAATCTCATTCTGCTCTTCTCTATTAATTTTCTCCTAAATCTCGAAATAACTCTCGTACGAAAAGAAGGCACTCTACGTGAATTTCACACATTTGAGCCAAGCATATAAAATTCATTTTAATGTCTAGTAGTGTTATGGATTGAGTATTATAATTTGGT
>JAXIUT010043586.1:0-12140 GCA_035586675.1 Eurytoma californica | reverse complement strand
ATCATTAATCATTAATCATAAATGAATAACATAAAATAAACCATTATTTATCGCATCAGTTTAGCAACAAAAGTAGCTAACATATTAAAAATTATAATTTTAAAATTGTATTTCTATAGAACCACATCCAATTCGCAGGTGCATGCCTGTTATATCATCCAAGCCTCAGCTCCACCCCTCGCTAGTCCCCAAGGAACATGTTCATCTCGCGAGCTCGCATTACCGCCGAACTGTAAATTTACGACTAGCTCGTGAAAATTGCCAGGCCCGTCGTAAATTACAGCCCGAAAAATTCACCGAGGCGCCTACACACCCATAGACCGCAACTATACCTCCCGGCGCCAAGGGGCAGAACCGCCGTTCCTTCCCCGATTCCTCGATTCGAAATTAAACGGGTCCCCGCCTAGTAGAGCCGCGCCGAACTGACAACAAAAAAAGGCGCGCGGCGGATTCCGGCTTAAATGACTCGGAACGGGCGTGCCCCCGGCACCTGCGCGCCCCCGATCCCTTATCACGGCGCGCGTCCCTTTAAAGTTTCTCGACCAAAAAAAGAAGGAAGAAAAAAAAGCGCGGCGCGTGGCCTCCATTAGAGTGTCAACGAGCGGTCGGCCTCCTCTTCGCGCTCGGGGTTCAACGCTCGGCCGCCGAAATCACCTGCGCGCGCGCGCGCCTAATGCAGTGCGGGGCAGCGCGCACCTGCGCGAGGAGCACCCCTTCGGTTAGCCGGACTAGCGTAATGGGGCACTAGATTCAATAAGGCGGCCCGGGCCTATAAGCGGCGGCTAATGGTCGCGCTCGATCGGCGCCTACGAATGAGTCCGACGGTTCTTCTTTGTCGTTTTTTTCGTATAGAGCGAATTGGTCAGGGTGCGTGATTTTTTGCGGTCGCGTCGATGCATTTGGCGCGGGGTTATTGATTCTGGACGTGGGGTTGGCGATTCTTTCGAGGTTTCGGTCGAGTGCGATGTAGAACTTTTTTGTCTATGTAGAAATTGATTTTTTGTATCAATATAAAGTAATTATTCGATAGAAAAATTAATTTTTTGAAAAATGAATGATTATTGAATATTCATTCAGCATTCGAGTTGTTTACATGTGTACTTTACTCAATATGCACTTATTTTATACATCAAAATTTTGTTTGAATTAAAACGTTTATGTTTTGGTACAGTGCGTTTATGTCTTGGTACAGTGCGTAATATTTGCTAGTACATTTATCTTACCGCCAAGTGGACTATGCATCTGGTATCTTTTCCACTAACGGGTCTGTTGTCTGAGTTTTATATATACTACCTTTAAACCTGAATAGTTGAGCACTGGGGAAAGCCTCTATGCTATATCTACAATTAATACGATTAAAATTTAGACTATTATAAAAAAATCAGATAAACATTGACAAAATTGATTGAATTCTTATAATCGTTGCAATCAAATTATACTAAAATTAATAATTAATTACATAAACTATCAATTTAATGTGAATTGTATATTTTGCACTATTCCATTGGTGGATTAACTCGAGCACTAATGATTCTAAGATGGTAAATCTGAAGTCACATGATGTTCATGTAAACGAAGATAATTTAAGGGCAGGTATTTTAATATTGATATGAAACAAAAAATTAAAAATTATTTTTCATGTGGCTGAATATGTGGACAGTTTGGTTGCTCGATCCCATGCATATACGTTGAAAATCTAGGCAATGTTTGTACCAATTAAATAACTCGAGTATTCCACTGAATGCAAATTCATTTATTTGAAAGCACGTTTGAAAAAATATTTTTCTACACTATTTTGGGTACGTTTTTCCAACCTTTACGAACAAAATCGTAGGCTTAATTGATAGTACAACTACTAACAAAACTACTTGTAAAGCTACTGATTACCAATAGTTTTGCCAATAGTTTTGTTGAAACTACTGGAAACAATTTTTTAGTAGTTATACCAATAGTTCTTAAAAAACTATTAGTAATCAGTAGTTTATTTTCCTAAGGGAAGTATGTGTTTTGAAGCTACTCTCTAAATCTCATTCAGTGAAATTTCACTAATTTTCAGTGAATTTTAGTGAATTTCACTGGTTTGCCCTGATCTGAACTGAAAATCAGTGAAATTTCATTTAGAGAGTATTTAATTAACAATTCAATCGACCAGACCTGCACTATAAAAAAAGTCCTTTGACACACTTTTTCAAATTTGAATTTTACGAATCAATTAATTTCTCGTTAACCAAACGTAAACGAAATAAACCCATAAAGTTTGAGTGGCAGCATGAAAATCCCTTAACTGCTCAATCATCGACAAAACGCTGGCAGTAAAACCATAAAGCTCCCCTCGCTACGCACTCGAGCCTCTCGCGGCGCAGCTCAACCCCGGGAAACGCAGCCCAGCCGCACTCGAAGACGTTCGAAATTCGACGACGGAGACGGAGCGAACCCGAGGAAAGTCTTCCTGGCCGGCGGCGCGCGCGCGCGTGCCGCTAATTCATTCGTTCCAGGACAGGTGGCCGGCCCGCGCGCTGGCTATTAAATCGCAATTTTATGCCCGATCAGCGGGCGCGATTCCCGGTAACGGCGAGGAGGAAGAGCCGCTCGCATCTCCGATGCTTTACGTCGCGTTAATTGGACAGCGAGCGCCTCGATTTTACACCGATTCGGGCAAAATCAATATCTCGCATCTCGCGCGCGCGCGAAGGGGAATCCCCTCCTTCTCCGCGATGCGCTTGTCGGGCCCCGAGATGCGACCGATGCGCCGGGAATTTCGATCGCGCGCCGCTCGTCGATGGGCCGATTGTTTCCGTATTTCGCGCTGACGCCGGTGAATAAGTGCCTCGAGCGCTTTTCTATGGGCAACGCGAAGACATCGCTCACTTTTTTTTTCGGCGAGCGGGAAAGGAGTTTTCGTGACTAACGAATGCACATAAATTGTTTTAAATAAATTATGCTCAAGTTAAGTTTTTCTATTGTTTTATGTATACCTTATGTGCAGTCATTGATAATTACTTCATTTAAGAAACAAACTATTTTAGAAATATATTTATTAATAATCAGAATAGATATGAAAAATTGGTTTCTCTAAAAAAATCTTTTTAATTTTCGATTTAGAAACATGCATTCAGACTTAGAGTATATTAAAGTTCTGTTTAAGAATTGTTCCTATGTACATATTTATGTGTGTATGCATATATACTTACGTAGGTAAGTATGTATGTTACTCCTGGACGAGGAGTTGGCGATTCTTTCGGGATTTCGGTCGAGTGCAATGTAGATTTTTTTTTTGCCTACGTAGAAGTTGATTTTTTGCATTAATATAAAGTATTCAATAGATAAATTAATTTGTTGAAAAATGAATGAATATTGAATTTTCATTCAGCATTCGAGTGGTTTACACGTGTACTTCAATCAATTTCCACTTATTTTATTCATAAAAGTTTTATTTAAATTAAAACGCGTTTAAGTCTTGGTACAGGGCGTAATATTTGCTGGTACATTTACTTTACCGCCAGGTGGACTATGTGTCTGATATCTTTCCCACTAACGGGTCAGCTGTTTGAATATAATATATACTAACTTTATACCTGAATGGTTAATCTCTAGAAAAAGCTTCCAGTTATAAAAAAATCAGGTAATGGTTGAAAAAATTGATGGAATTTTGTAACTGTCGCAATCAAATGCCACTAAAATTGCAATCTTAGATATTCTATTTTATTGTATCAGATTTACTATTTCGAATTTGTCGATGCTAACTAAAACATCATTATTTTATTTTTGTTGAGACAGATTAGAGACAGACAAAATGAGAAAAAGATTGAGATAATTCAGTACTTCTCATTCTGCTATACTCTTTGATTTAATCTATATTTGATGGTGATTGAACTCTTGTTTTATGTATAAAGTAGAAACACGCATCTGTAGATAGTTATAGCTATCATTTGAATTAAATAAATCTAGTATTGCTTTGAATGTAAATTCATTTAATTGGAAGCACATTTGTAGCATGAATGGTGTCAATTTTTACATACAAAATGAATTCAGTTATTCAAAATCGGATGGAAAAATTGAAGAATTTGTAGCAATTAGTTTGAATTTTAGAGCTGTTTGTCATATTTAAAAAAATATAATTTTTTGCGCTTACGTTTTTTACTTTAGCTATTTTTGCGATTTATAAAACGATTTAAGTACCTATATTTACGTATATGTAGTTAAATTTTTAGTTTAGGTTTATTTTAGGTACATTTTTAATTTTGATAAATTATTTGAATTTCATGCAATTTTTCAACAAAATTTCCATCATGGACATCCTTTTTAGACATCTCTATGAAAATGCAGTGTCCCCGATCAATCTGGCAACGTTTCTTTCACACAAATAATGTAATCAAGGGACAATCATATGGAAACAACAGCATCAGATATAAATTTACTGGTTTTTTTAGAAATACTTGCGTTAAAAGAATTAAATTCATGACAATTAAGTGATAAGTACATGCATTCTATTTCTTTTAATATTTGAATTAAGTAATTTCATGTAAAAAAAAAGTATATAAAATATTTCTAATAACTTTATTTTATATGCCGTTATCAGTAAAGGAAATCCGTCAATATTTCACAATATATTCCTTTATTTTCCTTATTGCAAGAATAAGTGCGTACATTCTACACGGAAGGTACGTAAAATATTCCAATAGATTTCAACTGAAAAGCCTTGCAACCTGCGAAACTAACCAGTAGAGGCTCGCACTGCCCACTTAAAATTTATCCTACAATACGTGATTTACTGCAAATTCCATCCGCGACAAAAGCTCGCAGCCTCGGTATCGGAATGAAAAAAAAAGAAAAACGAAATTTCGCACGTCCGCGAAAAGGATTGAAGAATGCATTTCATTTCTCATCGCATGCGCGGCCCGTACCGTTACCGCGCGTCTTCAATAGAGAAATAAACGAGCGTTAGATTCTATAAAAAAATAAATTTCTCGAACGGCCGCCGCGATAGCCGTGTAAAGTCTCCCTCCCCGGCCGAGTCGTCTATAATTATTGTAATTTTATGAAACTAAAATCTCTCCCCACTCCCCCCCCCCCCCCCCCCCCGGTAGAGAAGTGCGCTACTACACTGCGCAACTGTACCGCGAAACTTATTGGAATTCCCAGACACGTTTATGGAACTTCTTTCCTATTTATGTACATGTTTACCGAAGTACAGTTGAATATATCGCCACTTACTTTCCGTGCGCGTGTAAGGCCTTTTAACTTCGTGTAAATTATTTCAACATTTTTTTCCCCTTCGGTAATTATACGAGCCTCGCGAGAGGTATAAATCATCGACGCACAAAACTTTAATAGACTGAGAAAAAAATCAAATGTTAATTTTATTACATAAGCAGCAGCAATCCTAAATATAGTGATTGTTACCAGAATTTTGGTATTTATAGTTATTTTTTAGTAATGGTTTCTGCAATCCTTAGTATTTAGTACTAGAAGGTTGTAGTTGCTTATAAAAAACGTAATAAAGTGTATAGTGAATTTTACTATATAAATTTCACTATTCAATACAGCCACGTAGAAAAGGTATATTTATTCAAAAATTTATGAGATTAATGGTAAAAATAATTAAAATTTCAATAGTACACTGAGAGAAACGTTTTAGTAATTTTTACAAAAAGTTCAGTAAACCTTACTAGACCTTATGGTACTTTGGTCCTAGATTGTAAGTTGGTAAAATGTTTACCATACCATGTTTAGTAATTTTTAATAGATAATTAATTAATATTAATGGCTAATATTTCAATAATTAGTTACAGCATATTGAAAAGTCTCTAAATGGCAGCCTGTGACCAGAACAAACTTTTTGTAAAAATTACTAAAACATTCTTTTCACTATAACATTAACTATTATTTCTATTGTTCGCTATATACCTCTGAAAAAAAATTACTAGTTTCAATTAAATATTTTTTGGAAGGGGTACCAACTAAATAATTTTTTTGAATTAACTAACATATTTCATTGAATCAATTAAACGCTTGTTTACGTAATTCTTGCAGTAATCTCAGATAAAAATTTAGTCGATTCATAGAAATTATTTAGATGGCACTCCTTCAAGAACTATTTAATTGAAATTACCAATATTTTGTCAGTAATAGTAATTTTCTGGTAATTTCTATAATATTTGTTTCTCATTGTCTGTGTAAAACAATTTTTTTTATGTGCGCTCAGTCGAACCACTCCTAAATACCCCTCCATTAAATAAAAGCATTAATATTCAAAGTAGCGCTTTAATCGGGGGGCAAAACGAAGGAGGCGCGCTCAAAAATGTTAATTAACAAGCGCCGAAAAACGCAATCGGCATACTTTCACGCAAACGCCTGCGCGACCGCCGCGGCACGAAGAAAAAAGTCCACCCCCTCCTCTCCCGCCGGTGCGCCGTACTCCGGGCTGAAAATATATTTACGACTCGGGGGATCATTTCCAATTTTCTCGAGTCGTTAACGAGGCGCTGCGCGTCGCGGGTAAAAAAGAAACGGAGAGACGCGAGGAGGAGGCGGCCCGCGCGATTGACTCTCCTCTTTACGCTCTCCTTCGTCGACCTCGCCGTTCCTCTCCTTTTTTTTCGGGACTCGCGAAGGGGCATTTTGCGGTTTATATATGTATAGAGGAGGCGCGCGCAAGCGGGCCAATATCTGTAATTACACGGCCGGCGCGAGAGTCGAGCGTCCCATTAGACGCGCCCGGGGAGCTTGCGGCTTATAGGGAGATGCAGGCGACGATCGGCGCGGGATTCCTTTTGTTTTGCGGCTGGAAACTCGAGGCGGCGGCGATGCTTTTCCTAAAAAAATTCATTTATAATGCCTGATATATGACTTCACTGCGGGTAAACATGAATCTCTGCTACGGCAGTTACCTACGTGGCTCTTCGACCCAAATCCTATTTTTAAGAAGATCACAGATTGTTGCATGCATATTTCAACGGTATTTATTTTAAAAATTTATTTAAACGTAAAACAAAAAGCTGCTTAAGAAATTAATAAATTCAGTCATTAATTGCTGTTATTATTTTGATTAAAACAGAAACAATATTTTGAAAAGAAGGATTTAAAAATTCTTGGAATAATTAAAATTTGAATTTAAAAAAATTCAAAATATACAGTTGACCCTAAAGTTTCTAATTTTGATTAAAATAATTTTAAAAAAATAGTCAAGTGACCAAACCAATATTTTCACTTAAAATAACAGGCATTAAAAAAAATTGATGGTTAATTTTCAAATGCATGTGTAAAATTAGATTTGAGTTTTAAGTTTAAAATTCCGCGGTGTATTATAAAGAAAAACATTCCGTAAACAAAAATTGCAGGCTGAAAAAATTGACAGGCACTATTTTGCTTTCTTTTTAATAAATAGTAATCTTATGTTGAAATATTAATCTATTGCATGAATATACGATGTACACACGTTAATAATTAATAATTGTCAATTTTAATAAGGCTTGCTTACATAGGGCTTTAAAAAAATTTTCTAAATTGCTCGCTTTGTTAAGGACCTGTTTCGTGCAGGGAGATCAGATATATATATAATATATATATATATATAATCTCCGTAAATTTCGAATGCTTCAAGAGGAAACTTTGCAATCTATATTTATTGATTCTTATTCATCTGTGAATCAGTTGCAGTCAGTGAAATGCCATTCTTCAAACTTTATTCATTTATATCTTGTTCCATTCAAGCATGATATCAGATTTCTACTATTAATTCATGACACAAAACAATGTGTTACTTTTCCTTAGTATTTGAAGTTGTAATAGTGAAAAACCACTACAATTGTATGAAATTTCACTAAAATTAGTGTAAACAGATATACTGTTTATTAATATTTTACTAATTTTAATATTTTTTCATTAATTCTTTAATAATTTTACTATATTAAAAAAGGAAAGGCAGGATATTGCGAAGCCACGAAAGAAGAGATTTGATCGTTAATGATTAAACATCCGGTTAGTTGGCGCGAAAATTCAAAACGTTATAATATGAATTTCAAATTTAATTTAATTTTTTGTTATTTAAATGGAGGAATGCAAAAAAGTAATGTTTTTAAATTTTCTAATTACTCTAAATTTATATAGGTATAAAGTCACTTTAACCAGTCATTTAGTATAATACGTTATGAAACTTTAATATAATCTTTTGAAAGAGAATATTTAAATTAAAATGAAGTACTATCCTTCCAAAGTAGAACGAATCTTTTGATAATTAAGATATTTGTCTAAATTTTAGTAAGAAATAATGAAGGCACGCGAAGCACGTTGGATGTTGCCAGTAATTATTAAATAAACAAACAAATAACAGGAAGATTCAAAATTCCTTTAAAACACATGGATAATCACAACTAACCGCGTTCCTCGATCATCGCAAAAAAGGTTCCTGGCGATGTAAGCCACGCGCCCCTCTCCCCCTCGTTCAGCCTCGGAAAAAAGCGGCCCGCGGTGCCGAGAGGCGCGCGCGCGCACGCAAAAAATAAAGAGAGGAAACATACATTACGAGCCGCCTCGTGGACCATAATTCGTGCGATCGACACACATCACCTGGCCGGGGCTCCCGGCCGCTTTTCCTCCGTCGATCATCGGCGCGACGCCCGGGAGATTCACCTGCCCCGGCCCGGCGCGCAGCTGCGCACCTGTAATTCGCCGCCGGCGCCCGAGAGCCGAGGACGCGTGTGTAAGTATGCGAGGGGAGCCCCGGCCGATTTTCACGCGTCGTCGGGCAACGGACGACGGCGGCTTATGGAAATTAGCGGGATTTGCGGCTTCGAAGGCGAAGGTGACGAGGCGGACGCTAAGTGCTCTGGGTATTCCGCGTTTGAGCGGTAGATGTCGAAGGGGCGGTATGTTTTAATGAATTAGACAATTTTGAAAATAATTTTACGTGGTTATAATATTGATTTTCGTGATATATATTTATGTGCATACAGCTTTAACTATTTTCTCTATAAAGTTATTGAATTAGTGAAAATCACTAAAAATAAGCGAAGTATATTAAGAATCAGTGAAATGTATTGTGCGTGATTTGATCGAGACGAGACGAGGTCTCATCTCTTCTCGAAAACTTCCAAGTCAAAATAAAAAGATCGGAATTTCTCGAAAAAATTGAGAATCCATGGGACTGCAGAAAATCTTCAAGAGCCTCGAATATGTTCGAGATTCTCGTTTCGGTCGGAAATCTCGAAATTTTCGGGATTTCTCGAAAAAACCGATTATAGACATTCAAGAACTTCGAGATTCTTTTCACTATAAAAAAATGATTTAAAAAACAAAAACATAATTTTTTTACGAGGACTTATTAAAAAAATCAGACAAAATAATAAATTGTTTTCTCTGATTTTTAATCCCGAGTTTTGTGAAGATCGAGATTCTCGAAAAAACGGAGATTCTCGAATGCATTCGAGAAATTTTTTCGAGACGAGAATCTCGCCTATGAGATTTCTTGAAGTCGAGACGAGATGAGAAAATCTTGAAGCTTGTTTTGCCTACTGTAGATCATTAGTACAGTATATGTCACTGATTTTTAGAACATTACACTAATTTGTACTGATTTTTCACTAATTCAACTTTACTGTGTAGCTATAACTAACTTTACAGTTGTACTCATATTTCGTTATCCGGATATAATCCTATTATAAATGTAGATTATTTATTTTAAATTATAAAAAGAAAAAAAATTAAGGACTTTGATCAAGATATGTTTTGCATATTTTATGTACTAATCTTCTGTTAACTCATGATTAGAAGTAGTGTCTTCATCAGCCTTCAGAGGAGAGATTTGGTAGCGATTGTCCAAATAATAAACAGCAGACTGAAAACGATTTTATCTTTGTATTTTCTTAGTGATTTGATCAATATGCAGTTTTTAAAATTAGTTCACTATCTATCATTTAGACTCACGACTTCGGCGATTAGGAGTGGTTTATTCCATTGTGCGCTACCAGAAAACAATTTCCAAAGTTCCATGCATATCGATGACCCAGAGGGTTGACATTCTCCTAGTTAGATTAGATGGAAAAAAAACAAAATAAATATTTGTAATTCTTCTATTGCTAAAGTTCGTTTTTAGTAATAATTTATTTTTATGGGACGTAGAAAATTCAATAATCAGCAAAAATAAAGTAAAGAAAAAAACCTTTAATTTATGTAACCACACGTCGTCTAAAATCTTTTGCTTCTTTCCTAAAAAAGCTTGTTTTCTTTTAGGACTATTTGAAAACAAGTATCTAAAATAACATTAAGAAGTCTTAGACTCGAATATTCGCAGGAGAGTGTTAAGAAAATAAAAATGCGATTTCGACTAACCAATCAATTACTGTCTATTAAATTAAACTAACAGTGCTAACGTTTCGATGTTGTAGTGTGTAACATCTTCATCAGGGCTATACAAAAAATAATATAGGAAAGAATATAGTACACACATAGATTAAAAACAAATGCTCATCATGAGAACCAATTGCTTTTTTTCAATTACTGATCTTTTTTATTAATTTAAAATTTCTTAATGTAGTTCGTCGATAGTTGCAATATTTTTTGGCCAACAGTGCCACGTCAAATAGAATTTCTGACTGAAATTTTTTTTAAAATTATAATGTGATTAAGTACAGAATTTTAAAATTGAATAAAAATAGATTGACCTCTATCTAAAATAACGATTAAAATCCTATTTTAGCCTTTCCATTTGTCCGTTTGAGTTATTATCAGTGCCCACATAATAGTACCAAAGACTACACCCAACCAACTGCAGCGAAGAATAAAAAAAAAAGCGCAGTGCATGCGAGCAACCGGCTTCCGCAGCCTAACGGTACAAGGCAATTCCGCGGCAAGAAAATCAGAGAAACGCCGCCTCGACCTTTATCCCCAAAAATCGCAGCAAACCGGCTGCGACTCGCCAAGTATTTCAAGTTTTGCGCCCTTCCGAAAAGAAAAAAAAAAAAAAAAAAACAGGCGACCGCTGATAATCCCGTGAGGCGCGCGTACGACACGCCTGACCCAAAAAGTACGCGCGCACTTTCTTATTTCTTCATTACCCGCGCGGGGGGAAGAGGAGGCATAGGCGCGCTTGCGCGTCCGTCCGTTTTCACCTTGCGCGCCGCTGCACTTTTGCATTCTCCAGGCGCCCCCCCTCCCCGGTTTCGCCATTGCGCCGAACCGCGAACGAGGCCCTCGCCCGGCTACAAGTTTATTTCGCCATTGTGTTCCGTTAATGAGTAGCCATATACACTTTGTTGCCGGCGCCGTGTATGCTCGAAACTTCGGACTCTCTTTTTTACGTCGTCTTCGCTCGACTTTTTTTTTCGCGTTGAGAGGGAGGGGGGGAATAGAGCGGCACGCGCGTGTGTCGGTTTCGAGATTTTTTTAACGCCGCTTAGAAGGGCGATGCACACAATGGTTTTTCGCGGTAATTGCGGAGGGAAGGTTTCGTTTGCCGGCGCCGTAAAAGTATTGTTTCGTGGGGCAGTTAAAGAGCGCCGCGTTTTTTCCTTTTTTCGTTACAATAGTTACACATTACCTTGGATTTTTTTGCGGGAACGCCGGTACGGTTCTATCCGGTAACGGAGAAAAGTACCTTTGGAAATTTAGAATTATCTGCTTTCTTGTACGTTGAAGTTATGTGCTTCTTAAAACTATTTAAAAAAATGTAATTTTATGGATACGATTTACTTATATATTTATACGAGTTAACTTTAATTTTATATGTAATTATAGTACGCGAGGTAAATTTCAGGAAGAATGTATTATATAAGAATGTACTGTATATGAAATCTGCTGTCCCAGGCAAAAACACACGCAAGTCGCATTTTTTCCAAAATTGAGTTTTTTATGTCAATCGATTTCTTGAGAAAATATGAATTTAATTGAAAAATTATATATTTAGAAAATTGAATTTAATTGAAAGTTATATATTTAGAAATATGAGGCTTTGATGAGAACAGTAGAGAAAGTAACAGAAAACAACCGTAGGTATTTTTGGTCGAATCAAAACCGTAAGTCCATTTTTTCATGGTTATTATTAAAAATATTGTGTTTTTATTTCAAAAATGAAGAGAGTATTCTCATCTTACTTTAGAGGACATGTGTTTTAATTCGAATATTTTATTTTTAGCTTGATTTTA
>JAXIUT010043575.1:0-12141 GCA_035586675.1 Eurytoma californica | reverse complement strand
CTGTAGAAATAGTGAAATTTCACTATTTCGTAAAAAAGAAAATTTTTCACTGAAAAAAACAGTAGTTTTTCACTTACTAACCAGTGAGAACTGGAGTCACTGTAAAAATCAGTGAAAATTTCACTGATTGGATTTTAGAGAGCAGGTAATTGGCAAAATTGTCTAGGCTTCATTATGCAAATTTCAGTCCATTTATAGGAGAAATACTTTAGGTATGGATATTTAAAATTTATACGCATTACGGTGAAAAGTACTGTAGAACGCTTTTTTCGATCCGTGATACTTCTATTCGTCATATTTCTTTACGTTCAATAAAAATCTTACGAAAAATTGATCAAAACTGTAACCTTGAAAAATTTGTGAGATATGTTTCGTGTATTACGTACGACCGCGAAAGTTGGTTGCTTTCTACGCGTAAACGAGAGAGACATCGAGAATATGGAGTGGAGATATTCCGTGACGTTATAACCACCTTCAGGTACATTTCAATTTCAACCACTTAAGTTAAAATTTCACACAGCGAACAACGATCATTCGATAAACCCATGCTAATGTACAAGTTCGAGAGAGAAAACTTTATTTATACTCTTTCTTGCCCTCATGATGGGCCATTCGCAGCGAATTGTTCACTGAATGAAAACGTAGGCTAAGTACGTTCCGTCGAAACGAGCTTCTTATTCGCTCCATCCGCGAATTTCATCGCGGTGCAAAGAACACCGCGTTCGCGGAATTTGAATATTATAAACCCGGCGTAATTAAGAGTCTCCCGTTAATTTAGCGCTCCTTTGAAGGGAGACTGATGAACAAATTAAAACGGCGGCTTCAAATTATAATCACGCGGTTTAATGAAGATCCGTTTGAGTCGGGCGGAAATTTTTGCGCCGCGAGATAATTACGAGAAACGAACGTCACCGCTGCGGTACGCCAGGCGCTTTGCGCGCGAACTTTCGAATCGTAGTGGGCGCACGGCGTTTTTCCCGGCGGCTGAGAGATCGGCTCGAATTTTCAGCGGTGACCCGGGTGAGTAGTCACTTTAAATTCGCAGTAAATTCACTTTGCCGGGTAATATCACAAAGTGCTGTAATGCGATTTTCACGGGATGAAAATGAGCTTTCATCAGGCTACATGCGCGACTAAATGAACAAAGTGCCGCGAGCTGCAGTGTCCCTGTAACTAGGCGCTCGGCCTTTTTTTCCAGGGGCTCTCTCACCTACCCCTCCCCCTGTGCCCCCACAGACTCGATAATAAAGCGAACGCGGGCGAACCTAGTTAAGCCACTTACCATTTATCCGCTATCAATACACTTTTGTACGTGTAAATTGCCCCGCGGCGCTGCAGCCGTTTTACTAGATTTCGTTACGCTTTTTTTTACGCTTTATCGCACTCATTTAGAGAAATTGAAGTGCGAAACGCTTTAGCGTTACTCCAAAATTTAATACAGTTAAAGTTAAAGTCTTTTAACCAAAATAATTTTTATGTTCATATAAATGTATGCATTTTGGACATTTTTTGTAAATGATGTTACTTGCACTATCGTTAATTGAAACTAAATCAATTTTTTTTCTAAGGCCCAATTCTATGTGTCCGAATCCTCGGACGGAGGGACTCGCTCCTCAAGTTACCTTGAATACTTAGTACCGCGAATCACTTGAGAGATCTATTTGTAATTTATGTGTAATACTGTAATATATGTCAGTAGATTAATTAAAGATACAGATGAATACTATCACATACCCAACTTAGAAATAAATATTGAAGACGTTAATTGTACTCATCAGTGGAGCACCAACAGCACTTTTCAGCTTACCTCGCATTACCAATCTGATCTCCCAGATGCTTATTTATCATACTATAACAACCTATCCGATGCTGGACAGAGAGGCCAAGAGTCCACCTGGTGGCAAAATTGGTGAAACGCAATAAAGGAACGCTTATTCCCAGTACACCGGCGTTATTAGCATATAGTCAAGGCCTAGCGCTTTTTCCTCTCTTAAAAAAACGATGGCAGGATATTGCAAAGCATTTCAAAATGCGATTTGATTGGATCATCCGGTTGAATTGCGCCAAAATTAAAAAGTTTTTCTACAAATGTTCTAACCTCAAACATTATAATGCATTACATAGGTAAATAAATACACACACGAGTATCTGAGCGCGCGAAGCGCATTGGATTTTACTAATAATGTATATGGGCATATACCTACTCGATTATTTTTATATAGGTACAAGCGGCCAAAAGAAAATGATGGTAAGGCATCTTGGAGAGGTTTGCCTGTTTTTAATATTTTAATTTAAAAACTACCGTGAATATTTAACTTATTATCCCTTTATAATAATTTATTCTTGAAAGTTTTGGTCACTTTTGAGCTCGGAAATAGACGCCATCCGAAGAATAAATTTGTAGAAAAGTATATTAATTTTAAATTAACATGAGCCTTAAAAGAAAGATGGTAGGTATCATATAAGTATTAGAGATTTAAAACGCTTACTTGGACTGAAAGTTATTTATAATACAATACTATTTTATAGATAACATTAGGAATTTATTTTAATTTTTTTAATAATAAAAAAGTTACGCATTAATTTTTAATAATTATTTAAGGTTCAACGCAGTTCAGCTGTTAGACAGCGCGTTTCCCACCATTCTAACTCTTTTTTTACAAAAATTATGAACAATTATCTCTTACACGTAATTAAAATAAAATAACGCAACGAATTTCTATAATTTTTCAGATGAACCTTTTAAAACTTAGAGTCCCACGTTAGAGGACCAGCGCTGGAAGCAGAAACCGCAGTAAAAAAAAAACTCTCACGAAGCTTAAAGAAAAATCCCGGCCGCAAGTAAGTTTCCAAGTTGGGCTCGGGGCGACAGAAAAAAAGGTGGAAATACACTTTCAGCGGTGACGACTCAGTGACCGATAAACCATCGCGCGACCGACTTTTGCCTCGCGCTCCGCGGAAAACCACCGCCTGACGTTCAAGGGGTAGAAAAGCGAAACGAGAAGAGGCACGCCGAGGAGGAAAAGAGGAGCAGCCTCTCACTCGCGATTTTTACTCGGCGAAATTCTCTCCCGCGTAATTTCACCGCGGCGTTAACGTCTGTCGGGCGGTAAAGGATGGTGAAAAAACTTCGTGTTTGGATTAGTATTTCATGTGTACTTAGACGAGCAAAATTCTCTCGCTTTTTTTCAGGGAACTGGTATCAGCGATCTTTTTGATATTTTATCTATCAAACGTAAACAATAAAAAAATATAACTTTTTTTTAATAAAGGATATGAGAAGTGATGGATTATTCTGAAATTTGATAAAAAATTATATTTAATCTCTTGTGGTAAAGGAAAAACTTTGCTTCTATCTCTTATTTAAATTGACAGAAAACTAAAAAATACTAGAAATAAAGTCTACACCTATTATATTTTCTATTGATTTGTTTATACGCTTAATACGTATATTAATATTAATAGAATAAATACATTTGATAGAGAAAAGAAAATACATCGCATCTGTTTATTTCAATAAGCTAGTTTTAAACGTTACCTGTATAAGAAAAATTTTAATAGTAATAAATGGCAATTTTTCTAGAAACTAAAAAACTTGGCTACGTTTTGAATAAACTACTATTTACAAAAATTATTTTTCTGATAATAACAGAACCATGCAATATATTATTGCGACGTTTAGCAAAAATTGTTTCTTCTTGTATTATTTTAATATTAGCAAATTTTTTACGAAAAAATGAACTGTTTTATTAATCACAGTAACACTTATAAAAAGAGGCTTAAATAGCCTAAGTAGTATTTGAACGAAGCGTTCAAAAAGGAAGCATAAAGAAAACAACGAGAAAGTAAAGTAGCTGAAATAAGAATGAAAAAGAAATCACTTGTGTAACGACACGTCAACTTGAAAATTGAAAAGTGTTTGTCGAGTGCGGCAAATGAATGAACGGTGTTTGTCCCGCGCGAAAGGCCCTCCTTTCGCCCACTCGAAAGTCAGATGCTTCGCGTGTACTTTTTTCGGTCGCTTACACTCTCTCGCCCTCTCACGCTAAAGATTTGTGGCGGTGAGTGCCTTCGAAATTGAAATTTTTGACAAATTGCTGTTTTCCAGCTACCTGCACGTACATCTTCTCGAGTGCATATTCATCACGCACGTCATTCTAAAGTGCAAAGTGTACATAAAAGCCCAAAGTGTGCGTTAGTTCTTAAAAACCAACTCGAACGATTTTCTTTTGGCCCTGAAATAAATTTCAATAAATGTCGAAAGGACAACAATTTTACTTCTCAATTTAAAAGAAAATCAAGGAAAGGCAAGTTTTTCTCCTCGATATTTCGAAAAGAGAAAAAATTCAAGCGGCTGAGAGCCACTTCGGAGCGCGGGATTTATAAAATTTCAATGCGCGAACGGGAAAGTTGCGCTGTAAATTTTTTAAAGTCCCTGGGTAAAAAAGCGGGCGGGCGGTTTGCGGCGCTTTTTTCGCCATCAGCGACTCCAAACTTTCCGATGGCGCGGGATCTCGGGCGGCGCTCGCCTTTCCAACTTTCTGACGGAGCGCCGGGCGGCGCGCATTGTTTACCCTTGAGTTTCACGCGCGTCGCTGTGCCCCAGGAATGCAGGGGAACCGTCGAATGATTCCCCGGTGTTCGGGGCAATCTTTTGACGCTTAGGTGTACTTCAATCTGCGATGTTCTTTTTAAATCGAGATTCCGCCGTTCTTGAGGAATTTCAGTAATATTTAGTTATAGATTCCGAATTTAGGCTTAGAGATCTCTTTTGAATTGATAAGGGATTTGTTTAGTGTGTAATTTCTGAATTTACATTTGAAAACGTTTACGAAAGACTCAAAACTTAATTTAGTTAAATCAAGTTGCTTACTAAATCGAGTAAACTTAAAAGTCTTACCAGAGCCGGATTTTTCTACTTCCAAGTATTTAAAAAGTTCGTTACAAAACTGCTATACGCTTACCTAAAACAAACATAGAAAAATCAAATTAATTTATTTTTACATACAAGAAAATAAAAGGAATATTTTTAAGAGTACCTTATGCAACAAGTACAACGCACATAAATCTCGTACGAGCCGTGTTTTGACAAAAAAGACAAATGTGAGAACTGGTTGCGTACTAGTTACGTAAGGTATTTTTTAACACATGTAAACAAAATCTAATAAAATTTAAGAGTATTGTAGGTATATAATTCGCTTAAATAGTGTAAAAAATGATGTAATTGATTGAGCATTCACAAAGTAGATATTTTACGCACTTTACACACGCTACATCCAAAGAGGGAGAATATTGTGTTTTACTCAGTGAGAGTATATCCATGAAAAAAAAACTTGTTTCGGCCGTCAAATAAAAGAAATTCATTATTTCCTTCACCGACGTATAACTTGAGTTTGTTGGAATAAATAAATGTCAATGCGCGCGAACAATCGTCGGGTCGCGCTGTACAAGCGCCTAGTGGCTGCCTGAAAATGCGAATCATCCGTCTCTCTCGGCTCCCTATCGCTCTTTTCCAAAGCGCATCTCAAACACCTCGAGGGCCGCGGCTAAAGTCAAAATCGATGATTCAATTATCGAGAGGCGAATGGCGTTCTCGCCCTTTCCGTATTTCTCGACCCCCCACCCCCACGCTCCGAGGCAAGGCGCGCCTTAAGATTTCCCAGGAGGCTCGGGCATCCGAGGCGGGAGAAGAAAAGGAGTGGCGGAGGAAAAAATAAACCGATTCTACCGTTTTTTTTCATCCTCGGGGAGCCGAGCGCCCCGGCTAAATCGGATAGCGTCGCGCAAGTAGTGAAAGCCGAGTGCCGTCGAACACTGCGGGACGCGAGCCGCAGCGCTCGTTTCCATTGCTCGATAGGGCATAGGGTTTGGAAATTAGATTTCGGTGAAAGGATAACTTTTCAATGCATCGAAAATTAAACAATTGTTTTCATCTTGCTTCAAAACACTCGGGAATTAAATTTGAAAGTTAAAAACAATTCTTCCCTTTTAATGTAATTTCATTGGTTAATGGATAAATATGTGGTTGAATAGCGCCAAAATTTAAAACACTTTTATGTCATAAATTAAATAGTTTAATCAAATAATAATAAAGTTTTTTAATTTTCTAATTATTCCGAAGTTTATTTTAAATAATTGCATTAAGAAACAATGTAATCTTCAAAAGTGCAATATATTACAGACATTATTTTTTTCTTTTTCGCTCGTACTAAATATCATATTATTGAGACTAAAATTTATTTAAAAAAAACTGTCAAATAAAAAAAATGTTTAATCGATTAATCGAATTTTCTTATCTTTGATCACTACAGTAGAGATTTTAGATAAAATTATATCCCGCATATACAGTATTGAAATCATTCAAAAAAATTTGAATACAGCTTTCGAGGGCGATATGATACACATTTTCGATATATCGAACGCTCCCAAATGGCATTGAATGCAACCCCTGGCGAGGATTCAAATTATACGTCTGGCCCATTTAGCCACGCAAAACCATTGAGCGCGCGATTGCACGTGCTTCAAAATGCGCGCTTTACATGCTGTGAAAAGTACACTTGTATTTTTGGAAAGGTCGCGTGCGTTTCCTTTTTTTTCGAAGCTCGGCGCAGAGCTCGGCATGAAAAGCTCGTTTGCCGCGGCGCACGGCTGAAAACAAAAATCTCCGCCGACGCGTTACATCGCCGCGAGTGCGAGCCAAGTAAAAAGGCGGCGAAGACGAGGAGCGGAGAACGAGGGAGACGGAGCGCGGCTTTACGACGCGACAATGGCCGAGGGATGCCGGTCGTTTGTGCAACGCGCTGCCCGCCCTTATACTTGCTAACAGGCTCTTTTTCAAGGACGATTAAGCTGAAGGAAGGCCACTCGCGTTGCTGCCTCCGAAAAAAAAGAACTGTATAAAGCTCCGAGCGGGGATTTCGCCCCGGGAAAAGGTTCTTTCGCTTCGGATATTATATCTTTTTCCGGGGAAGGACTATTCAAGGGAGTGTCGAAATAAACTCAATTCGTATAAAATACGCTTGAAGGACAAGGATGAATTCGTCTGCGGGTGCTTCAAACGTATTTTACAGGACGATTTAATTTAATTGCTATTTTTAAATTTCAAATATTTTCAGAATAAAAATTCAGATATTGAATATTAAAATACTACTTAAAAAAATATATCTCTGTTTATTAAACACTATCAAAATAAATGAATCTGTTTTTCCATTTATTCAATTTTTGTCAGATATGTAGAATTTACATCATAGTTGAAAAAAATGCCATTAAAAATAACTCCTTTGAAATGAAAAATAATGTGTAAAAATTAACTTTCTAAAATGATTGTACGCCTATAGCTTACAATATAAAATTTTAGATATTAGTATCGTCGCAGTCAAATGCTGAACAACTAGTAATCATGAAAAATAAGAAAAATACAATAAAGTATAATATCACAGGTATAATAAACATGGTAATGTAAAAGTAACTACATGACAATTATTTAATACAAAAACATAAACAATCTATTCATGATATCAAAAACGAAAGAAGTGCTGATAAAATAAATATCTTTTGTACGTATGAGTTTACATATTAAGCATATGAAAAAATATACTAAATATTAGTTTGAGTGTAATTTAGGTTTTGAGTGACTAAGTTAGGCTCAGTGAAATGAATTTAGACCGCTAAAGTAAGCAGACATTTTAATTTCCATACTTCAATAAATCCCTACGGTGAATAGCGAGGGAGGCTTCCCCGGATCAAAAGACCTAACGCGCGCTCGCGCGAGATATGCAGATCGCAAAGTCGCGGCGACCGCCGCGTCTACGCTGAAAAATCAATAGCGATCAGAAAGTTTTCAGGTCGCGGAGGGACAGCCCGTAACTTTTCGAATTTCAATATGAAATTTCCTGGGGATTCGCGGGAGCGGCCGCGTACGCGGAATGCGCCGCCGCGCGGCGAGCAAATAATGGCGATTATCCGAGCTTGTTCGCTTCCGAGTTCTCCCCCCGGGAGGCGGCGGGCTGCGCGACTCACGAGGTAAAAATCCGACGGCGAAGTAATCGAGGATCCGACAGCACACCAGCGGGAGCGGTCAATTGGCCCAAGTCCCGGCAATCCGAGCCCTTTTTTTCTTCCGCCCGAGTACAGGAAGTAAATGGTCCGCTGCGGATATATATCGATGCCGGCCGATCATTTCTTACGAGATTGCGAGAGCCAGCAGAAACAGACTCCGATAAAACTTGTAGACCCCTCCCCCCGCTTTCTTTCTCATTCCCTACTGGAACGTCCTAATTCTTTGTCCCCTCATAACCAGATGTCCCATCTTTTTACTTTTATTATTTCTCTCTGACTCGCGCCGGGGTAACCCCCTAGGACTTGCCAGATCTCTTACCGAATTTTTTAGATTTATCTTAAGTTTTAGAAGTATTTTAACTTATTAACACAATCTGTCTATTCTTGTGCCCGTCAAGACAAGCTAACAATCACTTGGAAAGTTTAATGTTTTATTTATCTACGATGTCTAAGAGTTTAAAGTTTTATCGTACATTCCTAGTACATGCCTTTTATAAAAAGTTCAAATTACTCCAATGATTAATTACAATAACATCGCAATAAATTATTGCAGCCTTCAGTAATAGTAACTTAAAAAATGTTTTTATATAATTTATAAGCGAAATGACGTTTCCAGTATTCTTTTGGAGAAAAATGATATTTGCATCAACTGATTCTTAAAAGAACATTGTCTCTATATTCAAACAAATGAAAATAAAAAATTTATAAATTGTTTGTAATTTTTAATTAAAAAAAAGGCGATGAAGAAAGTTATTAGAACTTCACCGATTTTAAAATACATCAGTCGATCATTGAAAATATCGATTGAATTCTGGTAATTATTGCAAATCAAATGTCACTATAATTAGTCGATCACACTTAATTTCTAATATGATTATTCACAGTTTCGTATTATTTACAAATTATACGCACGGTAAATTAATTAAATTTTTAATTAATATAATTACAATTGAGCTTTTCGTGAAATTTATTATTATTTACATTCGACAAAAATTCTGATTTGAATCAGTCACATTTAAAATTAATGCATGCGCGAAAGTTCGCGCGGCATCCTCGATATTACGACGCGAAACAGAATCTGAAAAATCTCCAACAATTTCGCGCGCTCTAGTCCGGGTGAGCGCGCTCCCGTTAAAATCTCCAATATCCGTTCTGATGCTACAGTCGAAAAGGGCCGCGTCTCCCCGCTATTAGTTCTCCCTCCCTCGCCGCCTCATTCCTCTGCAAAAAAGGCCCGGGCTAGACGTGTTTCCAGTCGCCCTGCTCTCGCAAGGAAAGCGCAATCGGCGAAGCATCTAATTGAGCCCGTCGCCAGGTGGTCAGTGGAACCCGGTGCTCTCCGAGCCCCCTATAGCATAGTTATCCCAGTGCAGAGCGACGATATTCAAAACAAAAGAAGCAAAAGGCGTCTCGCTAATTTGCCGGGCCAGCTGTGAATATACAAACGCGGCGCTATCGGGAATATTCAGCGGCCGGGGGGAATAATTGGCGGCGAAAGATAAGCGCGCGGCGCGCCCCAGTCGATTATAGGTCATCGCTGAATTATGGATCGCGTCGAATTCAATTTGAAGAAGACTCGTCTTTTACGAAGGCGCGATTTCCCGATCGGACCCTGCCGCTGAAAGGCTTTTAATTCGCGAAAGTTCCTCCCCACCCGCATTGATTTATCCGCGGACGAGTTTGCCCGTCCACGCGCCTCCTAGTTGGAATTTTCGTCGCGGAGCGTAATAAAATGTTGATGAAATATTTAAGGGGGGAACGGGTGGGTGAAAGGCGTTATCCTCGCGTTAAGACCGGGCGCCACTATTTCACGGCGCGGGCGTTCTGAATTACAAAGAAGGATGCCCAAGGGAATGGGTGATTTCCTTCCTGAATAACTAACCGACGTAACCAAGCTCGGCCCTGCTTAGACTGCGAGGACTGGCCGTAAGGCGTTTGATAATGAATGAAAATGTGATAGCCTTGAGTAATGCGGATAAACCGCGCTTCCGCATTTTTCATCGTTATAAAGCGAGCGTCTCCATGGGCCTCGTTATTTCGGTTCGTAAGCAATGTATTTTTGCATTGGTATGCGAATATGAAAATTCTCTGTAACCATAGAGATGTTGTTAGAGACGACAGGAGTACTTTTTTCACGTTTATTTAAGAAAAATTAAATTTTTTATTTCTTTATGAAATTCAAATTGTATTCTTTTAAGGACTGATCGTTGAGCTTGTGAGTAATTTTCAAGGAACCTGTAGGATTTATTCTATCTAGGAATTTGACCCACTCATCACAGGCAGTCATTAGGCTTAGGATGATACAAGAAAAGTTGATCAAATGCTGATTATTGGTATTTAGAAATAAATTTAAAAAAATTATCACCTATTCTTCAAAAAATATATAGATGCGATTTTCCATAATTACTTTTAATCAAGAATTCGACGATCCTGAATCTATCATAAAACATAATACATTGATTGTACTTTAAGTGTAACATTCCTGAATGCAGCATAATCGTTTCTTTACTGTGGTTCAATACATCTCCCATTAAAAGTCATTAGAATGACTTATTAAATTCGTCAATGCTACCGCAAGTCTCCGTTACACGTACACCGCAAATTACGACAAAAGCTTATCATGTCGTGCGGTGATTCGCCACGTGCTGCTTTCACCGGCATCCTCGATGCGTGAAGGACCCTCCTTGCACAACAGCGTAGTCACCCTGAAGAGGATCGTACGAGCTCCGTTTTCATCACAGAGTAATGAAAGTCTGCTAGGTCCCCGCATTTGCTCGACATTGTCGTGTCTCTTCACATGCTTTAGAAACCACATTCGACAGGAAATTTGGAGTGAGTGTCGGTTGATTGCAAGAAGCATCTTCGATTAATATCGCTTGCATTAGCGACAGAGGAAAAAGACTATGAATTTCTAACGATGAAGTATTCGATCTAAGTACTTGCCAATTAGATAAGATATAATTTCTAATATGCGTAATCAAAAGATTAACTGTGTAGAATGAATTTAGAAAATTTAAAACAAAAGATACCGTGTGTCACTTTTTTTTAAATAATTAAGGTAATTTATTTTAATTCTCATTCAGCTTATTAAAACTTACCGACACTCCACAGTTTCCTCTCTGTTGAAAAAAGTCGGCAGTAAATCACCCGGATTAACGTTAATATTCACTCAGGCTCGCTTTCAGCGGTTCGTGAATGTACCCAGCAGCCGCGTCACCGGAAATTATTCGCATGCCCGGCATACAACGAATCGACAAGGCGCGCCGACGATTCATTAGAGCCGCAAGAAAGGCCCGGGAGCCTCGGCTAATTGCATTCGCCCCACCCCCTCCGGTGCCCTCCTCCCTTTACACCCCGAAACTGCGACTGCATTCGAGCCGCGAGCCCCGCCTCCGCCCCGTAACTTATTCCACCTGCCGAACATTTCCGCGGCGCGTGACTCGGGACAGCGTCACGTACCGACCCTTTGGGGAATCGAAAAACGCCGCCGCGCGATTACCCCTCGGCGGCTGTCGTCTCACTGCCGTTCGCGCGCGTACCTTGGGAGTAATCGTGGGTTACATTAATTTTTACAAATCCGAAGTAGCGTCTGATTGCCTTTCGATTGTTTGCTCCATTTTTAATTGTATTATTTCCTTTCAAAAATTCTAGCTGAAGTTGCAGCTTGTGCTTAGAATTTCTCTTGTGAATAAAATTCATTAAGAATGTAGCAGAGTTAATTTTAGCGGAAATTTTACAGAATTTTAGGTGGATGTCAGAGGGATTTAAAATGATTTTTAAATGATTTTAAAATTTAATTTGATTCCATTTTTGAACTTTTGTATAAAGCTGAAATTTTAGCTAGAGTTTACAACTGGAGTAGTCACTTGCACCTCGCTTCGCTCGTCATTCATAGTAACAGTTTTTAATTTTTATTACCTAAAAATACTAAACATCTTAAAAAAGATTGAATCTTACGGAATTATTGATAAAATGAAATTTCAGTTTTTCTAAGTAAAACCTTGAAACACTGAACGCCGTCATTTCTTTCTCCTCATAGATTTTCAAATCTCGCTTTCTTTTTTGTCTAAATCATAAGAAAAA
>JAXIUT010043514.1:0-12155 GCA_035586675.1 Eurytoma californica | reverse complement strand
TCTACTACATTTAATGTAGGTCTTATTATTACCTACATTAAATGTAGTAATTTTACAAAAGATTTTTTACAGTGTAGGGCTATTCGCAGCGAATTAACCGCTCCATGAAAACGCACCCTAAAACGGAGCACATGGTTATAGGAATATAGGAAATTCATTTTCTAACCAAAATATGTATTTTTGAATTGTGTTTACATTGATAACAATTTATTTAGATGCGTAATTATTTAAAATAATTATAATTAAAGCAAAAAATCGTACAAACAGTTAAACAGTGTAAAGTTTAATTAGGTAAATTATTAGTAAATGGGTGAAAGAAAATAACTTAATTTCTATTTCATATTTTTGTAAGTTATTGCTAATAAAATAATCATGAGTATTATTGAAATGATATTTTTCAGATAACGATTAATTATCAATAGCTATTTCAATGTGTGACAAATTTATAACTGAATATTTTTTTTTCTACTAAGTATAAGTGAACACTCAATATAAGATGTTTTATTGATTCTTTTATTTTTTTATGCTATTTTCTAACCATATAACTCCTTTTATAATTTACTTCATTGTACACAGAAAAAGGTAATGCATGCAAAAGTATATTGATTTTTAAAATATATTTTAAAAGATTTTATAAAAATTTTTTATAATTTTGTAGAATTTTACTTATAATGTGTACCTACAACGCAGAAGCTATGACAGAATTGCTTTTGCAGTTTGGATATGCAGATAAAGAGTTTAGTCCAGGTCACAGCACTTTAGTTTTAGATAAAGAAGTAAAGAAAAATGACGTTAAAAACGTAAGAGCTTTATTAGAAAGTAACTCCAATTTAAGTGCAAGTGCTTTGGCATGTGTTATGTGGTTTGCTATTTATAAAAGATACAATAATATTATTGAGGCTTTGATACAAAATGGAGCTGATGTGAATCAGCGAGGTATAAGAAGTCATCACTACGATCCTCGAAATTCTTTGTTATCCTGGGCAGTATATTTCAAAAATAAAAGAGCAGTAAGTCTTCTAATAGCTTATAAAGCAAATGTAAACGATTGGGATCTGCTGGGAATGGGTGCGCTTTATTTTGCTCTTGTAACAAGCAGCTTATTACATACTAACTTGCTATTGGAATGTGGGGCAAATGTCAATTGCAAAGATGCTGATGAAAATTCTATGTTACATATCGCTGCTGCTTCTGGAAATCATGAACTTATTAAACTAATTGGGAAAAGAATGTTGGATGTAAATGATACGAATCAGTTCAAACAAAATGCCTTACACTATGCTGTTCAAAGTACAAATGTCAATCTCAATGTTGTTGAGCAGTTAATTAATTTAAATGTTTCTGTAAATGCATTAGATGAGGCAGGCGAAACACCTCTATTCTATGCATTGAGTTTAAGGAAAGATGCAGTAGTGAGTTTACATGCAAACATTTTAAACAATTTTTTATTTCTGTATTATAATAGCAATAACCATATCAAACTTCTTTTAGTCAAAAATGCTTTTAAACCATGGAGCAAAAGTAAATTTAATGAGCAAGAATTGTGTTTTCCCTCTTCATTTATGTATTGCATCCAGATGTTCGTGCAGAGTGACAAAACTGATTCTGCAGGCAGGAGCATTGGTAAATCAACGAACCTATGACGGAGAGACAGTGCTTCATAGCGCTTGTAGAAACAAAATGAATGAACATGTCCAAATTCTTCTGGAAAGTGGAGCTGATATCAATGCTTATAATAAAAAAGGAAAACTTCCAGTGTCGGATGTAAAAAAGCATGATCATCTGACTGCACAAGTATTGATGCAACATATAGTTACCTTAAAATCATTAAATATACCTATTCATAAAACAAATTTAAAGATTATTAAAAAAAATGAACCATTTAAGGCACATTTTGAAAATTATTTTGGAGCTTTTGATAAGGAAACAAGTAAAAAATTTCTTACTATTTAGTTTGTTACATCTTATTATTAAGAGTGATACAGGGTAAATAGTTAGTTTATTGATAGTTTTTTTAAAGTTTACTTTATATATTTATGATTTATGATGTATAACTTATGTATTTTGTATAAAAATTCAAGTGTTACTAATTTAATATGTTATTTTACATATTTGAAATAAAAACAGTTACTTGTTATTTAAAGTTATTACAGAATAAAAAATTTGTAATAATTAAAAAAATTTTGTTGCATGTGATTTTATATGCAGTTTCAAAATATTTTAATTAATATTCAAAGAGATAATAAAATACTTTAAGATATTTTTCGATACATCAATCTTTCATTTTTTATTGAACCTACAATGAAAATATGTACGTTACATATAAAAAATATATATTTCTTATTTGAAGTGAAATTAGGGAAATCCAATAAAATTCGTAAAAAGCAGTCGTACTGCGATCACACGTGAGATATAATTAGTCGACAGTGTATTAATGATTTAATTGGCCTTCAAAAAATTTTATTTATATTTTGATATTTTTTAACTAAATTTAATTTGCAGCATTCATATTTATTACACATAAATTATACACACACCACACAACACGCACACACACACACACACACACACACACACACACACACACACACACACACTTGACTCTTGGATTTAAATAGTTACAACAATTAGCTAATGATTCGGTACTACAACTTCTAGCTCTGGAGGTTGATATAATCCGGTGAAGTACCGACCCGGACTCGCATAGTCAGGGCCTGACTATCGAATCAATAGTAATCTGCAATGATGACCTTTGAGTTTTAATGCTGCTGTAAAACATGTTACGGGAATTGTAAAAAAATGGAAATTAGTATAATATTTATCGTCGATAAATTAAGTTTAATTAGGAGAGTGTGCAGTGCTCGATATGTAATATTCAGGCTCTGATTTCGTGGAACCGGCCCGGAACAGGCGGATATTTGATAATTTTTTATTTTATACAGATCATTTTAAATGTTTTACCTTAAAACTAACTATTAACTATCCTTAATAAATTTTTATAGATATAGTAATTTTTTATTTTTTAAATAGTTTGGCCTTGAAGCGCCCTCTACGGGTTCCGCTTTAAAACCTCACTGCTTCAATATTCCAACGATTTCGGATTTCCTTTATATCAACATTATCAACATGAGTCATGAAGTGATATAAGATAAATAAAGTAGAACATACAAATTGATAAATATATAACAATTGAATGATTAAAATTTTAAATAATATCACAATTTGAAAAACCAAATATAGATGTATTGTTATAATCGCATTGGTATTCAATGATTTTATACCACAGTTGTTTTAAGTATTCTATTATGTAAATGTTTGTAATTAAATAATAAAATAATACTATTAATTTTAAACAATCGATAAAGATGAGTACGAGACATACTATCATCTTTTTAATATTTTACAAAAAATATAAGAAAAAAAAATTATATACTGCTATTTTCTAATTATTTTTTGCTATCTATTCCAATTATGTTTTGTTATAAAAAAAGGAAATTGTCAGCATTCCTGAAAAGTACTTTTTTGCGGCAAAATTTTAAAATGTGTTTTTTTCGCGCCAAAATTTTGAAAAGTGCTTTTTCTTGGCGGCAAATTTAAATAAGTGTTTTTTTTCGAGGGAAAATTTTTATTTTTGAACAAATTAAATATGTATTTATTGTCACAAATGAGAAGTTTTGAACATTTTCAAACATTTTAAGGCAAAATTCAACGTTTTTTAACGAAAATAAACATAAACATTTTTAATGAAAATAAACATAAATAAACAATTTTTAATGGAAATAAACACAAATAATCAAAAGAATTTGCATATAAGAACTTCATCAAAATTGGTATTTTAAAAAGTTTATTTTTATCTAAAAATGTTTATTTTCATTTAACAATGTTTTTTTTTGTTTATAAACGTTTATTTTTTGTTTAATAATGTTTTTTTTGGTTTATAAACGTTTATTTTTTCGTTTAAACATGTTCCTAATTCCTGATGAAATAGACCAGAAGGTAAACGCTTTGGATTACTTTGAAACATTTTTAAACACTTTTGAAGATTTTAAAACAAAAATTTTCCACTAGGAAAGTCGCTCATATTACTGACACACGGTAATTTTTGCAAAAATAAAAGCAGCATCAGATACTTTTGCAAAGAAAATCTCGCACTACTACCTAACGTAAAAAAAAAGAGATTCGAAGGCTCATTCCTCGTGCGACTTCAATTATCGGCCGCGCGACAGATAAGGTCCAGCGACGCGCGTCACGAGCGCCGCGCGGCAGCCTCGAGGCGCAGGCGCCGCGGACTATTTGCATCGGGCGCGCGCGCTACTCCCAGGAGACGCGCGCGAACTTCCAACCGGTGCGGCCGCTTCCGCGTGCGACGCCGCCCGCAACGGGTAATCTCCCTCCCGCCTCCGCTCGCTTTATCGCGTGTAATCAGTCGCGTAGTCCTCGAGTTGACCCTCCTCGAGGTAAGGGACGCGTCGGAGCTTCTTTTTTCCGAGGAAACGAGTGCTCGATTTTCGCCTTTTTCTTTCTCTAGTACACAGTGTTTTTGGTTGTTTTTGAAGTACATATATATACTTCGTTACAAAAATGATATTTTAGTTTTATTTCGGAGCTGCTAAGATTGATGGAATTTACTTGTGAGTGCGACAAGATTATAGATGGGTGTGGGTATTCTGGTTTAATTAAGTAAAGAAATTCGTTCTTCAAAGTAAGTCATTCATTCGTTATTATAATTCATTATTGTAGTGCGATGTAAATGGACGAAACAGTATAAACTGATTGTATCAAGCTTTTCGTTCGCTTCTCACTGCTTATTTATTATTTTTATTAAATTTATAGTACCTTGTAAAAAATTAACCACAAATTTGCCAGAAAACGCGTATTCTGGCCAGTTTATGGTTAATTTTTTTACAAGGTAGTTATTATTAGTATTATTATTATCCCGTTGTAAAAATACGAATAACAAAGCTTTACAAAATTTTTCATTTTATAGAAAATTTATTTATATGCAAGACCAGCGCTTCTACAATAAAATCGATCGGCTGCATGGCTATCTTATCTGCACAGTTTTTAAATCCGCGCGGCGCATTTAGTTCACCTATAGGGGAAAAAATCGCATCGATTTCATTTGCTTTGCGTCATTGCAATTTTTTCAAATTGCTTGTTAAAACTATTTTAATGTTTTGCCTTTATTTCATTGATTCTGGCGAAAAAAAATTATTTTATTCTAATGATAATGAACTATATGTATAAAAATAAATTTTTAAAATGAAAAAAAAATGTATATTTTCGGTGTTAAAGAATTTCTATTTATCGCAAATTTTTCTGATAATTGGTGAATTTTTTTAAATTTTTTTAAATTACTGACCAATACTTATTAGGAATTTTCATATCAACTTTTTACTGCTTGAGTAAACGATTCAATTAATACTAATAATAATAAATTTGTAATTTTACATACTGAGTTTAATTAAATTAGTCGATTTAGATTAAACAAACAATTTTTGTTTATTACAAATTTCTCGATATATAAAGTGAAATTTTTGGAATTTATTGGTTTATGTTAATGAACATTTTTCATATTTCGTTTTTACTCTTTAGGTAAATATTTAAATTTAAAATAATAATAAAATCAAAAATTTCATCGCTTCATCGTTAAACAAAGAATTTATCACAAATTTTTCCGATAACCGGTGAAATTTTTCGAGAATACTGTCATCCAAATTATTAGCGTACAGATAAATAAAACATAAAAATAAACAATTTTTAATCGCTGGGTTATCGCAAATTTTTCTGATATCGGATGAAATTCTTCTTAATATACTATCGCCATAAAGTCAACAAGTACATTATATACGTGTATTAAGCTTTACTCTCAAAGTAAACAATCAAATTAAAAATTTTAATCGCCGAATTAATAACCGGTCAATTAAAACCGTTTCACCTCATGAATTATCCAAATTGAAAGTACCAAGAGCCAAAATAAATTACAAATCCCGCAGACAAGCAAATCGGACTCGCTAATTACGTCCGTCTATACCCAGAGGTCAATCGCCGTTGAAAAAAAAAAAAATTAGCGCCTCGATCCAATCGGTACGTAAATGACGTGTGCAATAACGGCGTCCCTTCGGCGGGCCGGAGCCGTCAATTACGACCGATCGAATTAACCGCGCGGCCGCCGCGATTTCGATAAACACGTCGCGGGGCGCCCGCCCGGGACGGAAATTAACGGCCTCTTAATATTTTTCGTCGTTTGTTCCGCATGGACGGCGCGCGTCGCCTCCGATTATGAAGGCGAGACGCGCGCGCCCCGATGATGCCGTAATACGCAAGTCGAATAAATTTAGTTATCGAGGCCCGATTGATTTGATAAATATAGAAGGCCGAGTGAATGTTAACGAGATTAACATTTTTTTTTTTAATTTTTCGTTTATTTATAGGCGGCTTCTAGCGGGAGCGCGGCGATATTTATTTTAGCGAAATGCAGCTATCAGTGCGAGCGATGGTTATTCCTCGGTGATCGATACGGCGGTTATATTTAGACGGAAATTTTGTGTCCGAGGGTCGTCGGTTAAAAAAAAAATTGAAGATAATTGTTTCGAAAACGTCTTTGGCAAGTCTATGGACTGTTTAGCATAAATTAAACGGAGGCGATCGCGGTGTGGTTCGTTTTTAATTGATTTCATTAGGCTTGCAGCTATAAAAGTCGTTGCTTCGATGTGCATGTAAAAATACATAGTTATAAAAATCACAATGAGATTGGAGTAATGACATTTTAATAATGTGTTCGTAGGAATACATAGTGGCATTGAAAAAAAACATAATTAATTGTATTATATATTTTAAAAAAAATGTATTAATTTTATCCATTTTATATTGCAGAATATGCATGTAGAAAGCATCTTTTTTTTTAAAGTAAAAGTTTGGTAAAAAATGTCTTTCTGAATAAATTAATTTGTTTAATTTTTTTATATTTTCAAGCGAAAAGTAGTATTTTACTCTTTTACTTTACTTATTTGTTCTTTTTGAGGTTCACTAAGCCACACAGTAGAATTTTTTAATATTTGATAGATTCTGTAATAAAAAATAATACATTATTTAATTTGACATGTTTAAAATGTTATATAGTACATGCATTTAAAAAAAAAATTTGTTGTTGCTAAGTAGGATTTTAGGTCACGCGATAATTTATTTGCATAATACAAAATGCATGTTTAAGTATATTGATGATTTTATATAATAATTAACAAATACGATCGACGCACTATATGCAGTGACATATACTTAACAAACGCATTGACACTGTATATACATTGAACATTAATTATGAAAATACTTGAAATTTAGTTGGAAATTAATTGGAAATACTGCGCACAATCTCTTACTTTACGGCCATTTAAAAATAACTTGTCAAAGGGTTATTTGCATCTGACTCAAGCTAAAAATTTTTATACCATGGAAATTACGAGGCTGCTAAAATATTGATCTGATGGTCGCATTTTAAACTTTTTAATTGTCACGTCGTGATTAAATTTTCATCAAGATCAATCTTTTCAATTCAATGTTTTAAAATAACTGTAGTTTGTCCACTCGGAACTGCTTACGAGAGGTTATTTAAAAAAAAACTGCAATTGTATAAATAAAAATTCCACTGCCCGTTATAGCTCCCGTAAACTACGGTAAAACGTTAGTGTCGAGCTCATGTTCTTAGTTAATACCTAACAGATTGACGAAAATCATCGCGCGCTTTAGAAACTGTCATCGATCATTCTATACTTAACAAATATAAATAAACTAATTATTGTATATTTTTTAGTTTTATAATTACAATATTTTTAAATTTATTGCAAAATTAGTAAAAATTATATCTTTGACATTGAAAAAACATTAATTTTTCACATAGATAATACACTGAAAGAAAAATAAGTTAACCACTTCTTGCATTATTCAATTAAACTAATTTTGTAATTCAATATTTTCCATATTTTTTTTATAATTTATTTACAAACATATAATTACATATCGTAACGATGAAGAGACATTCTTCACTTATTCATTCATTTATTCTTCTTAGAGTTAATATAAATTAATGCACTTAAAGAAACGTGAATCATCAATTACTTCTTATAAATTCAAGTAGACTATTATACATATATTCTAGTATTCTAGTTATACATTTTCCGTACTTTTTTTTATAATTTACAATGTTTTTATAATTTTTTTTTCGTAAATTCCATATTTTTTTTTTATAATTATAAACTTAATTAGATATCGTAACGATGAAAAGATATTCGGAGAAAAATTAAAGTAAATAGACGCGCAGCGAAAGCGAAACCACAGCAGTGAGTTGCGAACGCAAAGGCTTGTCATCGATCACGCAACCGTCGTGCAGAAAAATAAAAAAGAAAAACTCCTTTCACTGTCCAATTAAAATTATTTTTGACTGTTTACTTCGCAGCGTTCTCCGTAACTCCCCAAAATTTTTCATTTTTCGCAATGCCCCCCCCCCCCCCCAAAAAAAGCGACAATATTCACACTGAAAAAAATCAACTAAAATATTGTTAAATCCTTGATATAAAAGTCATGTAGTCAATTTAAACAAACATTTAGTTGAATTATCTATGAGCTTACGTGTTCTTCCAACTTCGGTTTTTACTCCATTCTTAATAGAATTAAAAGAATGTGGAACTCTCTTCCAAATTCTATTACGTCTAAGCCTATCGGACCTTTCAAAACATCTCTTCTTTCACTCACGTGTAGTTTTTAAGTTTAGGTTAAGTTTAGAATATAATTATATTAATTTGTTTCTGCAATTTGTAAATGTAAGGGCGTATAGCCCATTGGAAATTGAAATAAATAAATAAATAAATTAATTAATTTAACTAAAAATTTCGTTAAATAGGTTTTTGTAATGAGGATTCAGCAAAATTGTTGCCGAAATTAATAATATAGATTAATTAATAGTTAGAAAAATAAATTTATAATATTGTATTATATAATATTATGATTTAAAGATTTTAAAAACTAAGAAGACTTTAAGAAATATACATTTAATATACAATATTATTAGTTTAATTTTCTGAGTATTAGTTTAAATATATATTTTTTTTCGTCTTAACAAAAATTTAGTTGTCGTTTTTCTCAGTGCAAAACGCATCAATACAGAAACATGTCAACTAAAATTTTCTTGTATGTGCGTTACAATAACCATTTAATAGATTTATTTATATATAGTTAAATTAATCAAAATTCATTAGAACAGTAGTGATCTTTAATTAACTAAATATTTATTTTATCTATATTAATTAGAAAATTTTATCTTTTAGAAGAAAAAATTTTATCTATATTAATTAGAAAACTTTTTAAAGTTATGCACAGTCGAATGTGAGTATTAAGAATAGCGTGATAATGTCACTAGCTTTACTTTTATTCTTAAGTTATTTTTATAGTTTTCGATTTTCAATGCTTGTATTGAACTGTACATAACTTTTGAATAAATAAAGATTTTTAACGCATAGCCTCTCAAATTAAAAACCATTTTCTCTTCTTTCGTTTGATTTTTTAATGTACTTTCTACGATATGTAAAAGTAGAGTTATTGTCAAATAATGACCCTATTAAAAAATCTCAGGGGAGATTTCAGATGAATTCTCAGGTGAAACGTCACCTGAAATGTCACGCCAAAATCTCAAGTGATTTTAAATTCAAAGCTTCGTTATAAGTGTAGTTTCTTAATAATACACTGACAATGAGAGGATTTTCCCGTAAAAATTACGGTGAAGCTCACCGTAAAAATTACGAGAAAAAACGTAATTGTAGGACGGTTTGCCATCTTGGAAATTTTTACGGGAAAATCATTGTAAATTTCGGAGCTTGCACGATACGAAAAGCTCCGCAATTTTTACGAGAAAAGCTTTGCAATTTTTACGGGAACATCGCCGTAATTTTTCGGAGCTTTTCGTACCGTGCAAGCTCCGCGTAAAATTTCCAAGATTGCAAACCGTCCCACGATTACGTTTTATCCCGTAATTTTTACGGTGAGCTTCACCATAATTTTTACGGTAAAATTCTTTCAGTGTAGATCTTTCTCATTTGTAAACGTGCCATAAGGTGTTAACATCTTGATGGTACATCGGAATACACACGTTACAAAACCTTTTATATCTGTTTTAGCATTATTTAACTTGTGATTGCACCTGATATGTCACCTTAGAAGTCACTTGAAATCTCAGGTAAAATCTCACCCGAGATTTTTTCCAAAGTTAAATAATGCTGAAGTAGATGTAAAAGGTTTTGTAACGTGAGTTTTCCGAGAAAATGCGTGACCCAAATAAGTGTGACTCTCCTTGATAGTCAAATCACAATCAAATGGTTCTTGTAACGGAAATTCGACAAAATTTCAGTCGACCTTTTTTTCCAGTACAAAGTGCAATCATCACGTGCCACAAAGAATATCGCAGGGGCGGAGGGGGGGGGGGGGGGGTGTGCACATGGCTGACGGGGGAAAAGGTTTCACTCCTCGTACAAGAGTCACCCGCTCGAACTAAAAATTCCATACTGCTTTCAGGCGGCGCGAAGGTTTTGCGGGTGTAAATCATCGGTAGCGGCGCGCGGCAGCCGCCGCGTATAAAAATAGAGCGGCGTGACAGCAGCAGCAGCAGCAGCGGGAAAACGACACGCGGCCTGCCAGAGCCGAGCCGCCGTTGCCGTCGCCGCCGCCGGTGTGCGCGCAATTAGGCGACATGTGAGTTGGCCCGCCCGACGCCCGGCGAGATAATGATTACGGAACAGACCTGGAGCATGATGCTGGACAGCGATGTTACCGGCATTAACGAGTGAGTCCTGCTATCTGGGGTATTTAAGGGCGCGCAGTTATTGTAGAATCGTGGAGAGTTCAGTAACATCTACTGGAAAGGATCTTTTACGCGGAGAAAAGTCCTTTACGAAAATATTATCTTGTAGAAAATCCTATAGGAATAAATATCCTATAGGACATCCTGTAGGTATTCTATATGTATTCCTATAAGTTTTTTGGGCTAAAAGTGATCCTACGGGATTTAATACAGGATTTTGTTTAAATCTGTAGGAAAATCTAGAGAAATTCCTATAGGATTTCTATAGGATTCCTATAGGAATTCTATAATTCCTAAATTTCCTTAAAGGATTTCCTATATAGGTTTGGAAGCTCTTTAGGATATTTTCGTACGGGCGCTCTATTAAAAAATTAAAATAGTCTATTCACAGAAAAATTCATTAGTTTCCGAATAGTTGTACACTTATTAACGGGAAATAGTGAATATTCATTTATTTACATGTGACAAGAGCGCAACTATTTTGAAATTAGTGAAATTTAGAGAGATGAAAACTTACAATTGTTCTTAGATAATTTATTGCAGTTTCTTTCAAAAGTTAGAAAACTGGAAATCTAAATAATTTATTACAACTTTAGTAAATTGGTTGAGAAACTATTGCAATTTTTAGTAAAGCTTCTATTTCCGTGTATTCAAACGAGCTTGTGAAATCCGAATAAAACCTGAGAAAAAAATTAATCTTTTTATCACCTATTTATGACATTGTATTCGTGGTTTATAAGGCCTTTTCAATAGGGATCGGGGCTTGTAAAACTTTATGAAAAGTCTGAGAAAAATTGTAAATTTGCTGCGCGATAGAATTATACAGACGACTACCGTATAAGTGGTGGAATAGTCAGCAAATCTGGAAGTAATCATTTTCCTAATGGTAAATTTCGATAGCCGCTAAGCGAATTTTATTAACTCAAGTGCACATTGCGTGTATATACCTCGGGAAATCAGAAAATGCAGAGAAGAATTTTTTTAATTTTCTTTTTATAATTTTTTTTTAAAGATCTTGAATGAACATTCAAAATCCACCGAACGTTCAAGTCATTTAAAATGAATATTTTACTCGAATTTAAAATGAGCCATCTACAATGTTTCTCTAAAGAAGAGGTGCATATTAACTTTCGGGCATTAGGTTCGTGTATACTTTCAGTAAATCTTAAATCAGTACCTTCACACTCCGATCTTCTTTACTTAGTTGGAACATTTACCACTAGGTGGATTCAGCCCTACTGAAAAACGCCACATGGGAGCCATGTGGGACCCACATGGGATCTCTCGTGGTTTCCATATGATTCCCATA
>JAXIUT010043503.1:0-12155 GCA_035586675.1 Eurytoma californica | reverse complement strand
TGGCGCTCTTAATAACTAAAACTTAAAACTAATATAAATAATGTTCCATGGTTCTGCCAATTTGAAAAACACAAGTACAAGGTCAAGCCGGCAGAGCATATTGCACAAAAAGTTCTTCATCTTACTGCTATGGGTCTTGAATGTTAAATTACTAGGATCTTGAAATCTTGAAATTTTCATCTGTCACCAATATCTTATTAACATGGCTCTAGCTGTTGTGAATTGTTCTGTGGATGCGTTTCTGTCTCTTGCAAATATGATTCTTTCGATGTTATTAAGCCTGGCAGGACAAGTTAGATTATTTATGGAATTTATGGAAACATTTATTTTTGGTGACAAAATGTTGTTTCTTTTTTTTTAATGTTTCAAATTAACTGCGTTTAGTTACACCGGCGACATAAAGTGGTTATCCAGTTTATAGTACTCTCAAAGCTTTACGTTTGCAATGAAACTTTATGTTTATGTTCACATTGAAACTTTTTGTTCGTTATCAGTTGACACATTACAATATTTTGGATTGAAAAATAAATAAAATGAAGCTGGTAATATAATTTTAACGGTTACAATATAAATACATCCTTTTACATCTTCTAATTTATCGATTTTATAGAGAATAATCTACAAGACTTAATAACACGCAGCGCTGCATTGAACGTTGGTAAAATGCACGATCGTGTAACATAACGTTGTGGCCTTAAGAAATTTATATTTTTGCAATGAAAAACTACTTATTATAGCTGGACTTTTATTAAAATTGAGAAATTACGCCTTACATTCTCACATCTGTGAAGCATAAATTTAATAAATCATGCCTCCCGCAAGCAAAAAATTCCAAGATCACAGTTAATTTATTGGAATTAACTAGAAAAGTAATTCAACTTTAAAGGTACGATTATCTCGTACACTGCGCATTTACATTTTAAAAGTACATTTTTCTCCCGCGTTTTAAATGAATAATTAATAATTGTATTGATTCTATATATAAACTATACAAGACCCGTTACAATGTTGCACAAGTGACAATTATCTGTCACTGCATCTGCTGCACACAATTCACATTAAAAGTTATGGAAAAATAAATAATTCAAGCGTCGAGAGCGTTACGACTTTTTTTACGCACCGCGAGATTTGCATTTTTTGAGGGCCGACATTTTTGCAACTCGCTAATCGAGCCTTTTTCACCGAACACACGCGCGATAACAATTTTATGGCCGCAATAGCGTTGTTTTTAAAATTTCAATGCGTACACGGAGTAAAGAATTACGAGAAATAAAAAAAAAATTTAACTATAATTGTAATAAATTTGATAAGAAACAATTGCGTTTTAGTAGCATTAATTTCTCCATACCCGTAAACAAAGTTACTATGAGATACAAAAGTTTACTGAAAGTATAAAGAAAATATTCATACTAAGGTTTATTGTACTTGTTTAAGTAGAAAAAATGTTACATTTAATTATTGGTCATTTGTAGGATGGCGAAGGAGACGGCATCTTTTGTCCAGGTGGTTCAATGGCAAACGGCTACGCCATCAACTTGGCGCGGCACTGGATGTGCCCGAAAGCCAAGGAACTGGGTCTTTCGGCTTTGCCACGTCTCGTTGTCTTCACATCTGAAGATGCACATTACTCCGTTAAAAAACTTGCGGCTTTTCTGGGGATCGGCACAGGTAAATTACTGGAATTTCTATTTACAATCAGAATTGCATTGTTTCTCGAGATTATATTGATCTAGTAGGTCTATATAGATCATGATCTATATCAGACAATAACATGCGTAAATTTTGGAAAATTAACAAATCAGACTAGAAATTTAATAGTACATATATCTCGTACGATACACGTGCGAGAACATGATATTTAGCCTCTTGCGAAAAGGTCACACGAGGCTAAAATCATCTTCTCACTCACATGAGTACATACATATCTAACCGAATTTTTTGATACGACGCGTGCAAAACAAGATTTTACGCAGCTGATTTAAAAAAATGATCAATTAAAAAAAAAGTAAACAGAATAATATAAAAATAATAGTTATCCAATAAAAAAATAGTAATGCATGAATCTAGGTCTGTATATTTTTTTTTATTCTTTATTCAAAATTAAAAAAAAAAAAAATACATTTTTTATCGATTTTTACTAGGAATTACATGTTTTTAAATTGATTACTCATATAGATCAATTAAATGAATTCTTATGGAATTACAAAAGCAATCATGTATCATGAAAAAAAGCTATCCGACAAGTTGTAGAGGGTTAAGGACAAGTGAAGGGGGTCTTTTATCGCTCTACATAATATCAACTATCAAATTTGTTTTTTTTTATACGATCGTTGAAACAGAAACATATCAAAATTGAAATCAACAATAAATTAAATTTTCAAACTGTGTCATTGAAACGGATCAAATTGATTGAATAGTCTATCTGCAACGTAAGATCGTACTATAAGAAATCGTGACTTCGGTATAGCAATTTTTTTCCCAACGATTTCATTATAAACTGTTTTTTATTATTAACAATTTTGTAAAATGTGCACAAATCTTAAAAATAACACAATAGTGCAGCAAAATTAACAAAATAAATAGAGCAAAACCTATTAGTGATTTAAAATACAAACCCCTCCCTCATAATCTTCAAAATGTGGAAGAGTGAAAAACGACTCAAAACGAGTGATAACACAGCCAATCGAGTTTCGAGTGTTTTTTCTGAAAAAGAGTAATTTTTCACTCCAATAGAGTGATTTTCTGAATTTTTCACTCTTCTACATTATCAGAGCTTCGAATTGCATAAACGAGTGTACACTCCCTTAAACTAATGTAACCCTGATTTGCAATTTCAGCAAACGTGTACTGCGTAAAGGTGGACGGGCGCGGAAAAATGTCAGTGGAGGACTTGGAGCACCAGGTGTACAGAACTCTGGAGGAGGGCGCGCGCCCGCTGATGGTCTCTGCAACGGCGGGCACGACGGTCATCGGGGCGTTCGACCCGCTTCGCGCCATCGCCGAGGTCTGCAAACGCCACGGCATGTGGTTCCACGTGGACGCCGCGTGGGGCGGTGGTGCCCTAGTCTCCAGAAAGCACCGTCACCTGCTCGACGGAGTCGAACTTGCGGACAGTGTCACCTGGAATCCGCACAAACTCCTCGCCGCGCCTCAACAGTGCTCAACTCTGCTCGTCAGGTGACAACGCGTTTATTCGATGGAAAAGCTAAAGTTTTAAAGTGGAGTTTTAAAGTTTTTCAGAAGCTGGATTGACGATGACAAATAAAATTCAAAATTTTACTGATGATAAAGAAAAAATGTCTTAAGAAATGCTCTTTGAACATTTTAAGCATTGGATTTTTTCATTTGTTAATCTAAGATAATTCTGAAATCTATTATACCAAAGAAAATACAAGTATATTTATAAACAATTGCGTAACGTAAATTTAACATTTTCAGACACAAAAATTTACTGCAATCGGCCCACGGTTTGAAGGCAACATACCTGTTTCAGCAAGACAAGTTTTACGACACTAGTTACGATTTCGGAGACAAACACATTCAGTGCGGCCGACGAGCCGATGTACTAAAATTTTGGCTGATGTGGAAGGCTAAAGGTACCGAGGGACTCGAGAAACACATCGATAGAGTATTCGAGCTTTCGCAATACTTCGTAGATATGATTAGACACAGGCCTGGATGGGATCTTTTACTCGAGCCAGAGTGTACTAATGTCTGCTTCAGGTATAAAAAATATATGTTAAATTTTTCGATGAAATATAAGAAACCAATTCTGGGCTTTAAGAATAAAATTAAAAGAAAATAAAATATGGATCAACGCAGTGCAGAATTTTCAAACTTCTATGTTTCAAAAATATTCAGTTGAAATTAAATTTTAATCCATTATTTAAAATCAAGCATAAATTAAAACAATCTGTAAGTCAATCTGTAAATTAAGCGCAACTTCTAGTAATGGCGTATCATTCGTTAGTTCCATCTTAAGAGATAATCTTAACTCATAATTTTATAATTTTTCAGGTATATACCGCCATCGAAACGTCACCTCGAGGGCGAGCAGTTATCTAAAGCTTTACACAAAGTAGCTCCACAGGTGAAAGGGCGAATGGTAAAGAAAGGCTCGATGCTGATCACGTATCAGCCGATTCGTGGACAAGCCAATTTCTTCAGATTGGTGCTTCAGAACTCCGGCCTCAACGAGAATGATATGCGCTTCTTTGTAGAGGAGATTGAGAGGCTGTCGGAAGATTTGTAGCTTCGTAACGTAAATGAACCCCTGACTGATTTGTATAGACGTACTGTGGATATTTTCGATTAACGAAAATTTTGAGAGGCCTTATGCCGCTAACGCTTTTTTCGTTCTATACGAGTGTACATTATTATATTCCATCGAGGCGATTTTTAATGATAAAGATCAATAGGTATCAATTTGTTGTTATATTGTTATATTGTATTATACGGTCGATTAATGTTGAAACACATGCAATAAAAGCAATAATGTTAGAATAAAGACACAGTAAAAGATATATTACATCCATTCATTTGAAATTTTAAATTTAATATATATAACGTAGTACTATAGAAACTAATAGAAATCGAAATTAAAAAAATCGAAATAATTAGATAAATAATAAGTTTAATTTAATTTAATTGAAAAAATTTTATTCTTAAATTGAGTATAGATACATGGGATAACATCAACAACTCCTTTATGGTCAGCACTGTTCTCGTATTATTTATTTACAATTCCTCTAAGCTTAACAACGAATAAATAAGCTAAAACTAGCGATCTGCAAAAACCCGTGTAAAAAAATTGGTAGTTATTACACGCCGAGTAAAAAATTAATCATAGTGAGTACAAATTTCGGAACTCCAGCGTGAAAGAAACAGTTCTGTAAAATACCTTTATGTATATCACTTAATGTCGTTGAAACTTATCGGAGGCTTGGTTACGATCTGCTCATTATCAAATCAAAAAGCGCACAACGAAGTTAATAAAAATTTTTAGTTGCCTTTCCTCCCAACAGCTTTTTTAGCTCTTGCTAGCTTTTACGATGCCCGCCTCAAACTTACACTTAACAATACGAAATACAGAACGAGATATTTGCTTATGGCGATGAGCCGTTTATGATGTCATTGCGATTATTATCGTTTCTCGTTTGCGAGGAAATTTAATGAACGACCTTATTTGTACTCTTCGATGAACTTGATGTGGAAATCTTTGATGAGACCGAGCATTTTCTCGATAAGATCCACTTGCGGTAGTATTGTCGTCCTGAAATGATAGGTACCAGGTTTCTGACCGAAGCCCGAGCCTGGGATTACACAGATACCGGTAGCCTCGAGTAATTTGAATGCGTAGAAGGCATCTGGTTGTAAATTTTTCTTTTTTGCCTCTTGCTTCGCTTTTTCTGGAATATCTATACGTGGGAAAACATACATTGCTCCCATAGCTGGATTTGCCTGCAAATAATTATATCGTGCCTTTAACGTAAGCGTAACTTTTGAGAAAGTTGAAAGGAAAATCGCAGGCGAAATTTGTAATATCTCAAGTTTTAAAAAACAAATATCAAGAGATATTATAATACTGATAGTCTTGGGTAGGTATGTAGAGCCCTACACTATCAACAGTAATTATATCCTTTAATAATATATTTGTCTTTTGAGAGTTTCTTAAAAAGTCTAAATAAAACAATTTTTTAAAGTAAAGCTGCTTGGTTAACCAGCTTAACTTATGGTAAAGCTTACATGGTATCCAGGAATCTCGTTGATTCTATCGACAACCAAGCGTGATCTTTCGCCAAGAGAGTTCAAAGTATTGATTTTCTCTTTCTGGAATTGTTCGTAGGAGGGTTCTCCAGGTTTCGGCGGGTTGACTACGACATCCATAGCTGCTTGACCAACGGCCGTTGGACACAGCATAGCCGAGATTGACTTTTGAAGGATCGCCATAACTTCAGGGTCCATGTTGATAATCTCGGCATATCCACCACGTAGACCACACTCACCCATGTAACCTGTAATAATTTATTTATTAAGTATTACACCTACTGGAAGCCCGGTACGCAGTAAGCGTTCATTAGATAAACGGCTAAACTTTTAATGAATTATTAAACCTTATATATAAAATGATACATCATTAAGTGTTATAATCATTAAATCTATATTTTTTAGTTTAAGAAGAGCAACAACGTACCTTTGGATATGGACATGAAAGAAGCAACTTCCATGTGGGAGTAAGGCTCTCCCATCTCTTGGGTGACTTTTTTGACCGAGTGGAAGCAGGAATTCTTACAGTAGATGTTATCCTGATAGACCTCGTCGGCGAGAATAAACAGTTTCTTCTTTTGCGCGAACTGGATGATCCGTTCGATGTTGTCGCGCGTCAACACCTGACCGGTCGGGTTGCCAGGATTGATGACGACGAGGCATCGCGGGTCGCTGTGCTGCTTTGCCTCGTCGTACGCTCGTTCCAGCTCGGAAATGTCCAGACTCCAGTTTTTGTCCTCGTCTAGGTAGTAGTTGCACTGCTTCAGACCGAACTCCGAGAGCAACGCCGAGTACAGAGGGTACTGAGGAATCGGGATCATTATGCCCGTCGGTTTGCCGTTGGGGCTTCCCACGAATAATCTCAGGAACGACTAAAAAGTACATTAATCGTGATTTGTCAAGAAATTTTTAACGATTGGTTCGCGCGTAAGAAGCGTTAAATCTGAACACACCTTAATGGCATCGGAAGCACCGTTCGAAAGCATGATATTTCTGTAATCGCTGGGAATGCCCCCGTCGCGGTCCTCAATGTACTTCGCTGCGTGCTTTCTGATGACTTCGATGCCAGGGGATTCCGTGTATGAACCGACGCTGCAACCTTTGCAACCATCGAGGATCGTCCTTGCTCGTTCCTTAGCGTCGCTCGGGAATCTGAAATTTTTGTACGTTTCGTTAAAAAAGGAGCAATAATTCATTTTTTATACGCGCAGTATAATATTAATATATTATTATTTTACAACAAACAAATTTTCGAAAAAAAAAAAAACAGAACTTCGTTTATCTTATAACAATTTGAAGTGAACATCGATTATAAAAATCCTGCAATTACGAAAGTATGAATCATATCAGTGTCTTGAAAAGTAATATTATTATAAAGCATCTTATTTATTATTAATATCTCGAAAATTAATGATTATAAAATATCTTACTTAGGGTCGTCGAGGAGCTCCGGCATCAGCGTTATAGCCAGGACCTGCCTGAGGAAGGTGATGGGCCTCTGGCCCATGGCGTGGGCATCTCCGATGTTAGCCTTGATCACCTGTTTGAATGGCTTGCCGGCTCCCTGCAATCAAATCAACAGTCGCTTTAGCTCGGGGCGTTTAAGACTCCCGGGGCTTCTCGAGCAGTTGTCGACGCGGGTGCGTGACGAAACGAAGCAAGCAACAGGTCTCGGTTTAAGCTCCTGATTATTGGCTTACGTGTTCGCCAACCACTTGCCGACATTCGCCCTCTTTTCCATTTATTGATTTCAAGAAGCTCAAAATTTTTTTACAGTTCTAAATAGGGTCGTTGGCTTTTACTGTATTTTTTTTTGGAGCACTTGAAAAAATATGATTTTTAACAGATGCATTTGTATTTGTATTTACATACTTCGGCAGAGAAAATTTAAAGTATTTAATATTCAAACTATTATATCACATTGTTTGGTTTTTAGATTACCTATGTGATTAGTTACTAACTAATCATCTTATTTTCAATTTGCTTAAAAGATCGTGAGCCTAACCGTGAATTCAATGCTCTATTTCTGTAAGAAGCAGAAAAGAGTTCTACCTTTGTGCTCTTCTAAATAAATCGATGGCCTGGAAGTGTACAAACTTTGTTCTCCTAAGCATAAATTACTGTAATACATCTTTTGAATAATACATAAAATAACGTGTCCAGAAATGACTCTATTGTTAAAAAAAAAACATTCATAAAGTTAAAGAATTCCACTTCATTCTCTTATTTAATTTTGTTTGTTCCATCAGTTATGCAATTTGTTATGTAATATTTAAATAATTCGTAGGTCGTTTCAATATCGAAACGATATTCTTTTCTATCTGCAATTCCGTGGATGTGCGATTCGAGTATAAACATATCACTCGTGCGAATCGCGAAGAAGCAACATTTCGTAATTAAACGACACAGATAACGAACAGGAGGAAGCGCACGGATACTGTTACCGATGATCACGCGCAATATTGTGGGTCGGATCACACCACTCGTAACCTGCTCCTCGCGTATTCTCTTTTTCTTTTGTAATATACAAGTTCGTGATTCATTACACTTCAATTTTTGAGTGAAATAATCGACGGCCTTCGGAGCGATCCGTTAAAAGCGGACGATGTTTTATGCTCCCGGTGGGGAATTACTTCAACTAGCAGCTCGGCTGGTTTTGTAACGCTTTGTATTTGCGGAACCTGCAATGAATGCGGGAGGCCGGATGATGCTCATTCAAATGTTGGCGTGTGAATGTATTATCGCGTACATTCAAAACGGTCAATTAGTAAGCTCTCGGGTTCAACCGAAGTTTTTCGCGGCTTTGCGTGTGAATACTTCGTTAGGGGAATTAACCGTTGTGGATAAAAACATTGATGTATATATGCGAAAAAAAATTCAATTTTTTCTAATTAAAAAAAAATAGCAGGACACGTAATATATAACTTTTAATTGAGTGTTAAGCTGACTTAGTATCTTTGAAATATTTATTTACTTGAGCTTCTAAGCGTATGCATACACGAGTGCTCCTATTAATATGTAAACACAAAAAGTAGATAAACACGTTTATTATGTATCTTAATTATTTATGTTTTACAATTTTGTTGTATATTCATAAAATATTGTATGATATAATTATAGCTCAGACTATTTATATTTCCGCCGGCATAGTATTACAGACTAGGAGACATGCAGTTAGATATAAATCCAGTAGTTATCAAAGGGCGCCGCGAACCAGTAAAAAGAGCCGATCTCACTCTCACCCGGCCAGGAATCACACTTGCTAAAAAAGATGGATGTCAAGGTCATTACTCAATCCTTGCCTAATATAACCGGTATTGTCTGACTAAGGAAATCTCACGTATTGTATATTCCGGCGATCAAAAATGTAACTTTCTTACTTTTTCATTATAAATGTTATTTTCATAAAACACTGAATAGCGCGTTATAAAATTAAGCTTCACGACGAGGTAAGATCTAAAAATAAGGGATAAGGAAAAAAGTGCGTATAAAGCTCTAAAGCACCCCGATGTCGGCGTGTACATGCACCGGAACGTCGACCTTGCGTCTAAAGATACGTTTATTGTGGAGATAGGCTCCGAAGACGTCATGGACGCTTCCGCATAATTGCAATTAGAACTTTCATCTTACAGTTCTCATCATTTTCAAAAGCGTCGTATCAAATTCATAGTTTGAAACTAATCTACATTTATATTAAAATTTCGAATTTTTACTTTTCACGCCATTTACAAACAGTAAAAAATGTAATAAAATTGAATAATTAACAATTACTCTGCCATTTTTTTAATAAAATTCTCTCAATGATGTGGCATAAATATCTTACAAAGAATAACCGGTCTGTTTGACGGGATTCTTTATCGTATACATGTCAGGGTATTAATGAATTAACTAAATTAATTCTCACGTAACTTAAAATCATCGTTCGAATAATAAGTTTCGTTGACTACTAGGTTAGTATACAACAACAGATCCATGCAATGTATTAAATAATTTGAATCTTATATGTGCACTTCAATGATACTCTCAATTTTTATTGGCCTAAATTATTGTTTATCTCTCTGATTCGAGCAATCAGCCTAGCAAATTTTTATCCACAAATTGCACGCTTACTTGACAATTGATTCACAGCACATGTTTTGCTTTTAGTAAATGCTCTTTCTCGTAACTTTATTCCTTGTTAAATAAAATATTAAATAAAATAAGAATCATCTAATAGTACTATAGATGTATCTTATGTTAATTTTCTTTCAAATGCAACAAGATCCAAACGAGGCAAAAGAAAATAATTATCTTTAACGATTTAAATTATCTTATCGCGAAGAATGCAAAAAATATTAAATAAAATAAGAATCATCTAATAATACTATAGATGTATCTTATGTTAACTTTCTTTCAAATGCAACAAGATCTAAACGAGGCAAAAGAAAATAATTATCTTTAACGATTTAAATTATCTTATCGCGAAGAATGCAAAAAATGATAAAGCTTTCCCACCCAGATCGTGTAAATAATTTTCTAGAGCAAGTATTTAATTTTTACGAACAGAGAAATCTCCCACAGCGAAAACATTTTAAATTAAAAATTCTCTTTTCAAGTCTCAAAGTAATTACAGTTATGTAAAGTGAAAACACAAAAGCATTCTTCGAACGAACGAACGAACGAAAAGCAGGTTGACGTGAAAGGAGAGGCTGATAATATAGTCCTTGAAGGAAGGATTCGGCTCTCCGAATTTCGCGTTCACTGACCCGCCTCGAAAGTTCGCCCGTCGGAATACCAAAGAGGAAATCTTTATCGCGCAGGGGGGACAAGTGCACGCGCGCGCATCAACCGGTTGAGTGCTCCAAGCCGGGCGCGTTATCTCCGAGGCGAGTGTTTGCCGAATGCTTGACTCGAGACAACATCCGATTATCTAAAATACATTAAGACGATATTTTGAGATAGCGAGATAATAGAACGAAAATGGCCTGTTGTCGTTATTACACTTTCAGTGACTAGTGTTTCACTAAAATCGTTGAATGACGTTTTAAGTACGAGCATAGAAGTTTAAGAAATATTGTTCAACCGGGAAAGAAAAAATAAATTTATTATGCGTAAGTAGTTCTGATATGAGGTAGCGCGAAGATATGCATAATACGAGTCCCCAAAGAATGTAACAATCGAAAAGAATAAAAATGACATAAATACGTTTATTTAACGTCAAATGCATTCCACTCATAGTAATAAACGGAAAATTTTTCTTCTTAAATTTAATGACTGTTTAATTTCGAAAGAGAGAAATTGCTTTAATCTGTTTTTTAATAAATTTTATTTACTAAATGCTCTAAATAAAAATACTTACTCAAGTTGGATAAGTGACTCAAATGTACCTATTTAATGTCAGAAACCTTTCACTTACTTAAATAAATGAAAGGCTTTCGACATTAAATGCGTGTATTGATACAGAATAAGTGACTATTCATTTATTTGCATGAAGTAACACTTGTTCAAGTTTAGAGGGTGAATATAAGAATCTAAGTTGTATTCAGCAAGGTCGATCAAGTTTACATTTTACATTTTACATTTTACAACTAGCCTCTTTATCATTTGTTTACGCGAAGGTTGAACGTAGTTATTGGTTATAAGAAAAAGGCGTTAACGCGAATAAAAAAAATTTTTCGATCAATATCTGAGTATACCGTCTCTATTGAGCGAGCATGACTCGTTAAAAAAAGTCTAAAATAACCTGGGAACTATTTTAATTAAATCGGTACGTACATAATGTCACTGCCATTAGTACTCAGACACGTACGTGTAATTATTTAAAAGAAAAATGATTCGACACATACTTTTCATTTTATTTGAATATGTACATAGTCAAATTCCGGAAAGCAATAATTTACGAGTGTATTGAAAAAATCGAAGTATGCAATAATGGAACATGTAAATTCATAATGTTTCAAAACGGACACTATATACTAGTTCTGCAACTACGTTACAAAAGTGCATAAATTTACATTATACTGGAGAACGGCAATATTTTAAGGCTTCCTATAATCAGAATACACAATATATATTTATGTAGGTGTGACAATTTTTTACTTATATTAATTACACTAATAAATTATCTTGCATTCACCTGATCAATTTTTTTTGCTTATTCTCAATATTATTATAATTAATTCTACCGCAATTATTATTGTTTATCGTCAATAGATGTAGAATTTAGTTAATTCAGTAACGACAAATGTAATAAAATGTAACTACACTGAGAAAAATGCGTAATAAAAAGTACTATAATCCTTATAAAAAGGGCGACCTACTTGACACTTTCACCAAAACAATAAAATTTGATATAAATTTTATAATTTTTGTTATAGCCACTTAGAAAAATTACTAAGTAGATTTGTAAA
>JAXIUT010043492.1:0-12158 GCA_035586675.1 Eurytoma californica | reverse complement strand
TCCACCGACAGAATAGCCCCGAGGAAGGAAATAGGCCGCGGTCCTGTATAGCGCGACAGTGCATAATCACCATAACCCAATGACGCCCCCGCCCCCCTCAGATCGAGCAATTTATTTATTCGACCGGTCACAATTTTTACAAAATCAACCACAGCGCCCCATGACCATGTTCATATTTACGATAAAGTATATGCGCATCACCCCCGCGAGTTTCATTGAGATTGACAAATCATTGGATTATCCCCGAGGATTCGATTAATTTGCCCTGCGGGTTCCTCGGCCTTAGAACTTTTCAAACGCGCAGGGAGGAGACAGAAATTGTCTCCCGAACTAAATTTTCGCGTCTTTCGTCGGAGCAGCGCGAGGGAAAAGACTACAGCACGGTCGGGTGACGGGCGGCAGGCGAGCATCTCGTTAACCCAATAACCCAATAACCCAATAACCTCCCCCGCCTCAGATCGAGCAACTTATTTATTCGACCGGTCACAATTTTTACAAAATCAACCGCAGCGCCCTCTGACCTTGCTCATATTCAGGATAATGTTTATGTGCATCACCCCCGCGAGTTTCATTGAGATACATAAATAATTGGACCTCCCCCGAGGATTCAATTGATTTTCACTCCGGGCTATCGGTACAAGAACTGTTTTTTATTTCCCTTCTGCAGTATCACTTTAGGTGTTTTTTAAAATTCTCGGTTTGCATAGCACAGGAATTTAAAATTCGAAATTTTACGACCCCTAGGGAACCGAATTTGCCTTAGTGGTCGTCGAAAATATCATTAAAAGTTAAAAAGTTACAGCTGTCAATCGAACGTCGACCTGATGCTCTTTTGCATTTGACACTGGATTAGATGGTGATCCAATACCCGGGTAGAAAATTCGTTCTGGGGATTTGCGATCGCCCTTGAGAGAGGAACGGGAGTGTACCAAAAATCTCGGAGAAATCGCAGATATAGAAGCTTCCACGCGTTGAGCCGGTGCCAACGCTCCCCAGGGGTTTCTGCAGAGCAACAGTTGTCTCCCGAACTCAATTTCCTCGTCCTTCGTCCTAGCAGCCCGAGAGAAAAGATTAAAGGACGGTCGTGTGATGGAAGACAAGCGAACGTCTCCTTAACACATTTCCTCAGATCGAGCAATTTATTTAATCGACCGGCCACAGTTTTTACAAAAGCGATCGCAGCGCCGTGTTACTGTGTTTATATTTAGGATAAAGTTTATGTGTGAATCAGCCCCGCGAGTTTCATTGTTATTGAGATATATAGTTGGTGTGCCCCCGAAGATACGATCAATTTACACTGCGGGGCTTTTGGCGTTTGACCTCTTTAAGGGGGCTCCAGCGCGCTAGTTGTGCTCAACTTGGTTAATATTACAATCTGTTGCAAAAAGTGTAATAAAAAAGTATTTGTCGTGATGAAAAACTTTACTCATTCTGTATACATTACTGGAAAAATAATAAAAAAGTGATTGTTTAGAAATGAAATTATCAATTTGATATTTTAGATTTAAATGGTTAATGAATAATCTATTTTTAACATTCTTCTCACTTCGCTCTATACGAGCTCATGTAGAAGGTACGAAGTTTGAGGTGAAATATCTCAAAATTTTGCACGTCTTCGGGGTTAAATGAGGGTACCGTTGGATACAGCATATTTTCATTTATCAAAAAAACGTTACCCGATCTGTTAATCCTCCACGCTGGAACCCCCTTAAACGCACATAAAAGACAGGGGTATTATCTCCCGACCTAAATCTCCGCGCTTATCGTTTGAGCTGAGCGAGAGAAGAGAATACAGCACGTTCGAGTGATGGACCTTAGATGAACATCTCCTTAACCCAATAACCCATTCAGTGACCTAATAGCCCTTTAACAACTATAACACCTAGGAAGTCTTTGCTGGGCCCTTGTTCACTTTGGCCATATGAATCCATTTACGTATTAATCTCGGAGATATCTTGGATGGACTTGGCTCAGTACTTTGTACCTTTGAAAATTCGGCGACAGCGAAACTGATGAATTATTTATTAAGAAGAATCATATTCCCCGAATCATAATTTTTCTTCTTTACTATTTTTACGGACATTTCTTAAGTGTCTTCATTATAAGATTACTAGAAAATCCAGCGCGCGCTGCGCGCGCTCGATTATTTTATCTTCATTTTTCATACATTTCAGAAAAATAATTCTCAATAACTTATTTTTATTTTAGAAGGGCAGTAATTCTTTTTAATTTATATTCAAAACATTTAGACTAAATGACAGGTTATGTTGCTTTTTATTTTTGAGGTTAGAAACTAAATGAGGATTTATTAACGTAGTTATTTAATACATATGTAATTCTAAAGTACAATTAGAAAATTTAAAACTTCATATTTAATTCATTACTCTATTTTCAACAGAATTAAACTAAAATATAAAATTCATATCAAAACATTTTGAATTTTGGCGCCACCAGATGCTTATCATTTAACCAATCAAATCGCTCAGCAGTAACCAACAGCAGACCAATCACGAGTTTTTAGGCTTCACAACAAAATCCATCACTTTTTTAAGAGAGGATATGTTTATTTTTGGTCATTTTACTTTTGTATTTTGTTTCCCATCCTCATTATTCTTTTCGCTTGTGCTACAGTGCAGAATTTTTTCAAAAAATTAAGTCGCTGTTTCTTTAAACCCTTCATTACCTCATATATTTGCGTGATTGAAATATTTTTCAGTAAAACATTATTGTTTTTTATTATTTCTGCTTGAGGTTTAAGCGTTTTTTTATAATTATCATTCTCTAGTAGGTGGTTTATAATAACTTGTATTGATCTGTTATCCCAGACTGTGGTAACTTCACATGGTTCTGGATCTGAAGTTTCAGTAGTGGCAGTAGTATCAGTAGTAATATGAGCGGCATCAGTAGCATCATGATGATTCGCATTACTATTAGCACTATTAGTAGCGTGGTGGTCAGCCTGGTGTGCAACAGGATGAGCCTCGGTAGCATTTTCAGCAGTATGATGATCACAAGTACCTTTAGCAGGCTCACGCGTAACATTTTTAGTACTGTCTGCATCACAACGAGTATCGATAGCATCACGAGGAAAATTAGTATCATCTCGAGCTCCTGCTTCGTGCGTCTCTGTTCTTCTAATTTTGGTAGCGGTAGCACAATTAATCTGACCTTTACTCTTCCTCGCCACTCCAGAAAATGGTTTTAAGTTGGACATTGAATTTATTTTGTTTGAAATTCCTGGAACATCGTTGTACGACGATATTACACTCCTCCAAGAGTTGTTCACTTTGCTCCAGTATTTGTTCGAATTATTCAGCATTTTCAGTGGTATCAGCTTTATAGTGTTAGTAACAAGATGTGTCAGTTTGTTTTTGTCGACTGGCGGAACAAATTTGACTGCCATCATACCAAATTTCGTTTTCGGTTCAAACAGATGGTCCACTACGTCTGACACGTGAACTAATCTGCAAATGATGTAAATATTGCAAGTTATAATAAAAAGGATATAAATAGATAGGATTATTGATAATATTTTTGCATGTGATTCACCTGCATACGTTACTAATTACTTTTTTGTTAACAAAATGTTCCGTGCCAAAAGCAATTTGTACAGTCTTCTCATATGTAGATAAGTTGTACTTATTCGATGGAAGTTTGTCTTTTATAACGTAGCGAGCATAAATGAATAACAGATACTGCTCAGGAGAAAGCGATTCTTTATTTGCAGAGCAATTATACAGGAGCTGTAAGTATTCTCTATCGGCTGGCATAACATTCCGCAAGCTCATAAAAACTTCGGTGTTCAATGGGATATTGCGGAAAATGAACTTTAAAAGTCCCTCTTCCGAACTACTTGAAATAAATGCCCTTTTTAAAATCGCTTTGAATCTGTCATAATCAATCTTCTGTGTACTGCCGTAGAGCCAATAGTTGAGATAGTTTTCAATGTCAAATGCTTTCAGAAGCAGTATGTCATTTATACGTTCTCGTTTGACCTTCTCTCGCAATCTTTTTACAAATGTTAATGCATTCTGCGTTTCAAGTACATGACGTGAGAAATTATTTATGTAATAAAAACTATTATTATTAACTAATGCAGCTTTGATACTTTGAAGCATGTTACGTATTCTGTCCCAATTTACATCGTCCATGTGGATGTCCTCATTATCTAAATTATAAACAATTTCAATTCGTAAATCCATTAACTGACTTATTTGATTTAAAAAGTCAGAATAAAGGGACAATTTTTTGTCACCATCAGTCTCATCGTTTCCCTCAAACATAGATAGAAAGATTGCATGCTGCTTATTCTCTTTTTTCTTCATTGTGTGAACGGCAGATGCATAAGTCTGAATGTAAGAAATGTTTAGATATCTTGTGCTTCTAGCGTTTGCGATATATGTACTTCTTGTAATGCCGAATGGCGTGTATGTGTAAGCATCACGCGTATCCATGTGCAACGCTTTCTTTATTCCTTCGTTATTCGGCAATATCGCCACTCCTCGCTGCTGCTCTATCGAAGGTAATACTCGTATCCCAAAATGCATCTGCACCAAGTAAACGCTACTGAGGTCGAAGTGCTGCGTTACGTATTCGGCAGCACTTGAAATAGGCATGATTTGACCATGCACACAAGAGTAATAAAAGACTAAAATATCTTGAAAAATTATATCATTCGACACTGACTTCCTCAAGTTTGTGCAAAACATTTTCCAATCCTGCATAAATAAAAGTATTATGTGTAGTATATTTATATTTATTAATATCATAAACAAAGAATATATAATGTACCTCTTCAAAAATTTTTATATTCGTATAACTCCCCGTAAAAAAAGCATGCGAGCCGTGCATTCTTGTCTTAGAATTAGGAGGTAAGGTGCTAATGGCTTTCTTTACATTATCAAGGAACAACTTTCTCACGTTTTTTGGAATTTCTCTTGGCTTTTCCACTCTTAAGCAGATGAACAAGTAAGGAACGTTTCCTCCTAATAAAAAATCATAATAATTGACGTTGTTACTGTTAGTAACTGTACCATTCATTTGCAACTTCTTTTCTATCACAGTAAAAATTTTTTTGTTTTGTACGTGTTCAGCATGCTCTTTTTTTAATGGTATAGAAAATACCGCAGAGAATCTATAATAATCTGGAGTGCTTGATACTACACCGATAGTATCCATATCATCAAATAGGTTAAACAGCGAAGAGTCTTTTTGCTCTAACTCCATCCAATTTGTTATTGACCAATTTGGCCAAAATCTACTTTCAGTTTCCTCGGATTGCTCAGAACGTTTTCTGCCAAACGTGCTGCTGTTAAATGAAAAACAATTCGTCATGGATGCAACAGTCAATAATTTGGAGGAACATACTACAGCATACCTGGTGAACGGCGATGTTGCTACTGTTGCTTCAGCTGTTGCTACCTTCTCCGTTGTCGCTGCTGAAGATGCACTAGATAGCATTTCTGTATTTTCATAAACGTATAAGGCCATGTAAACCTGCGATTTCTTTAATAATTTAGCAGAGCATACGGAAACCTAAAAAGGTTAGAAATGGATACAATAATCGTATGTTTTGCCTATTGTAAGTACTTACTAAAGTATCATCCATTTTCAATAAAGTGCCGTCCGCCTGTAATGCTGAGGTAGTATAATGTCCGTTATTTACTGAGCCATGGTGCTCGACAATCGATACTAGTCGGTATTTATTAATCAAGTGAGTTTCTTCCAGAGCATTACTAAGAAAAATTACATTATTGCAAGAAACAGGAGTCTCTATTTTAGTTGTATAATCATCACTAAATCGGGAAACAACGACGAGCAGAACTTGGGGAGGCGTAACCATATTCGTATTCCTTGTAGCTGTGCCTATCACGTTGCATTTCGAACAACAATAATTTTCAATTGTTGTGTCACTGAAATACGAAGCGATACCGGACTGCAAGTTTCGCGCAACTGGAATAATGATACTCTGAAAACCATAAGTGATCATTCACTACTTTAACTATTAAAAGGAATAATTGTAGACAGATTGTTTTTCAAAATACCGTCAGCTCATCGATCATTGAAACTGTGTTAGAACACCAATTACATTTTGTAATAATCCTTATAGAACCTGTGAAAATGCTGCTTACGTATTTGTCGACATTAGGAATATCGTCGATTAAACTTAAGAGGGCCCAAAGCCACTCCGTGCAATCATGTTGCTTTCCCAATTCAAATTGCGGAAGACAAGCTGAAAAATATCAACATTAGTTAAATAATTAAATTCCTACAGCATCAGCATCTATTCCTGATCATAATACCTGCAATATGACTAATAAAATCAGTCATGTCGATGCATTCTGAGCAATTACGGAATGCTTTTTTCTGCAAATCCTGTATAGCGCAACATATGCAAAATTCAACGTTATCTATAAAATTATTTTAATTATTATATGTCAATAATAATATGAGTATTATATTTGCTCAACATTATAGCTTAAAGTACATTTTTATACAAAATAACCATGTTAAAAAATCTTTGAAAAATTAAAAATGTACTACTTTCTAACATTTACATTGCATCATAATTTTAAAAAACTTAATCTAATCCAACGCAATTGAAATATCTGCAGTATGAAGGTTTAGAAGGAATATGAAAACTATCGGAAAAATTTTATTACTTGCCATGCTTCTCAGTATGTTTATTTGATTCCAACCAATCCACGAAACACGGGACGCTATACAAAGCTTGCAATGCACTATTAATATAGCACGATTGGTTAACATTCGTAAAGCCTGCTCTTTTCATATTTCTGGCGCTGGTGCTGCTGTTGCTGCTGCTGCTCCGATTTATTTATCTATAATAAAATAAATATACAATTTATTAGTACAATGATGAGGTTAAGAATAAACAATAAAAATAAATCAATTAACTTGTGTCGAGCATACGGCTCACTTTCGAGACAAGACGTAAGTGAGTCGTTTTCGAAGCGGGAACAGATAGGCTGTTATAGCGTATTATGCAATTCTATACATAATTTGAGGACTTCTAGTTTGTAATGAGGTACAAATTATGAGAAAAATGAGACTGAATGGTTCTCATTGCATTTTTTGTGTTGATACATCAAGACATCTGTTCAGATTTTCATGCTGCATTAGCGCCTTTTTACTTGATTCCTTTCCATTTTCATTTTAATTAATTTTTTTAATTTTGAAAACTACGAAGTAACTTATGTATATTTAAAGTAATAATAATTCGTTAAAAAAAGTATTTGAGTAAAATGTACAAAATAAGTAGAAATTAAAGATAATAAAAAACAAATTTATTAAAGTTTAATACACGGCAACATTCATTGAATTCAGTCACGTACGTTTCTTCGTTTCATATAGAATAACTACTTCTTCGTCTGAGGATTCTTCAATCTCATCCACCTTCTTTATAGGACTCGTAACCTCTTCCTGCTTAATACTTGCTTCTGAAGAGTCAGACATGCCCTCATCTAAGTGATTTAAATAAATTTAATAATTTCTATTTCTCATCGTATTTTTAGCAGAATTTATTTATTTTATTTTCTGATCCTAATAGAATAATCATTTTCTCATGTGTCATCATTATTAATCTATTTGGAGTATTAATTATTTTTTAAGAGATGATAATCATACTACCAAAATGAAAATTTATTTACCGTACATTTAAAATCGTTTTCACTTAAAGGTTATATTTTCTACGTAACGTATTGTTCAATTCTTTTAAAAAAGAATAGTTATCGAGAAAAAATTCTTGATGTAGTAAATACTACCATTTTGTCAGAAAATAAAACTACTACGCATATTAATTACAAGTAGGTTATACAACCTGAACTTTCCGATACGACGTCAATTGGTTTCCTATGATGTTCTTCATATTGGTGCTCATTTTCTTTCTCATTCTCGTTGGGACTTTCTTCATTGCCAACTTTCTCTTGCAACATATTCTGTAGAACAGGTTTCGGATGAAGAGGTCGAGAGGGATCCTCGAACCGCAAAACGTAGTACGAGAGGGCAGTCCATATTCTTTCGAATGTCTGAAAACGTTCGCTCTCCTCGTCGATTCTACTAACATCCGAAGGTTGAACGTCAATGTCATCAAAAAGTAAACTCCAAATGTATTGACGCCTGCTTCGACGAAACAACTGCTCCATCCGCCGACCCACATCTTTGAAAGTAAACCGTTGCGGAAAAAGACACTGTTGCAAGCGCCTCAAAAAAGTTTCGGCCCGATAATGACCAATAACCATGTCATTTTGCAATGTCTTTATCAGGTAACGCAATATGCGAAAATCATCGTTCCTAGTAAAATCCGTTTCTTGCACTGGTCCCCGGGCAAAACGCAAGGGCAAATTTTCCCGTACTTGCAACATATTGTCAACTCCTTCAACATCATCGAGAAGATTTTTAGGAGAAGAATTTTCCCGACGCAATTGGGATCTATCTCTAGACATGGCTGCTGACTAAAAAGAAAGAAGAAAGGTATTAATTTTGTACTCGTTGTAAATAAAGGTTGTGAATAATTTTTAATTTGAAAAAGGTGTAACTGAAAACAAATAAATAAAATAACAAAAACTCCATTTTAAGATAACGCTTTATATAACAGAGAACTTCCCTACGCGAAGAAAAAACGAGCAATAGAGGAATAACGAGCAATTGCGCCAGCGACTGTATCCAATCAATGTAAACAAGTATTATTTATTTTACTTAATTTAAATTTTTATTATTACATAAAATCAATAAAAAAATGCGTGCGCGCCTGCACAAATACACACACACACACACAGTGTTAAGCTGAGTATTTTGGCGTAAATAGATCCGTTATGTTAGTGCATACAGTTCCGCAGTCTGTGCGTAACAAGCTAACGTGTTTGCTTCGTGCAGTATATTCACAGAAAACATTCTATAGAACCTGCTAACGTACAAGTGCAATTAGCCCATACTCTCACTGATGGAATCTGAGAATTGTAGTACATACATGTACTTGCATGCCGTGCTTACGGTTACGGTTGCGGTTACGGTTGCGGTTGCGGTTGCGGTTGCGGTTGCGGTTGCGGTTGCGGTTGAGGTTGCGGTTGCAGTTGCGGTTGCGGTTGCGGTTGTGGTTGTGGTTGTGGTTGCCGTCGCCGTTGTGGATGCTGATGTGGTCGCGGCTGTAGTTGCGGTTGTAGTGGCACTGGCTGGGGAATTGGGCCTGCTGCCGGAATATTTTGGTATAAGGGTGGGAAAAAGTACGGTTCTTCATCAGCAACATTCTCTTCACCGTTCTCCTCAACCTCGGTTTCACTTCCACTAAGTGTAGGAGAAACGGGGAGCCTCGTCCTAAAAAAGATTCGTTGGTTTCTCAAAATTGGTTCCGTATAGTCATCCTCTGGTGGTGGAGAAGGAGGCAGTTTGCAACTTTGAAGGTGTATATGACTCACATCCATGACTGAAACAAAGAAAAGTAAAAAAAAGCAATAAAAATACAGTTAAGCGAAATAAGAAACAATTCAGCAAACCTGAATGGAATGATCTTATTTAATACATAAAATTAGAGGCTTTATATAGTATTCACAAAAATAACTTCGCTTGCAAGGGAAAACTGGTAGTCAATTAGTGTTACACGCTCAGCTAAAAGTACGATTTGTTACGCAAAAAAGAATTAATCCATCGATTAATACTTTTTTAAAAAGTATTAATCGGGCGATAAATACTTCTTTCGAAGATGGCAGCATGAAAAAGTATTAATGGTACGTTTAGTACTTTTAAGAAGTACTGAATTTGCATTGCATACTTTTAAAAAGTATTAATCACGCATTTAATGCTTTTGTCAAACTGCCACCTTTGGAAAAAGTATTAAACCCACAATCAGTACTTTTAAAAAGCATTTATCGTGCGTTTAATACTTTTAAAAGAATTTATCTTGCCATTAAATCTTTTAAAAAGTATTAATCACGCGTTTAATATACTTTTGTCAAACTGCACCATCTTTATTCGAGTAAGCACGGCGTCTCGCGACTGTTGAAGTGTCGATTGCCTCGAGAATAATTCTTTTCTCAGAAAATAGTGGATAGCATTGATTGAAATTTTTATATAATATAGATATTTATATTTTGCATTACCATGATTTATTTCAAGGCATTTCATTGTCTAGTTTTGGAGAAATACATTTTTTTTTTTAAATTAACAGAAAAATATGAAGCTTACTATTGTTGTTACTTGTTAGGTTTCATAAGCTGCCGACGAACTCAGCCAAGATTCACAAAAAATGTACCTTTTCCGAAAATTTCAAGTGATATATTTATTAGGCGATAAATTATAATTTGTTGGAAGAAAGTAATTTTACAATAGTATATTATGATACAAGTGCGTAAAATGCATCATTCACGAACGAGTGCTGGCGCCAATAGCACGAGTTCGTGAACAATGCATTTGACGCACGTGTATCGTATACTATTTTATAGTACAAGAACCCGAAAATGCGCTCCGAATGTAGAAAATTGATGAAAAATTAATATTTTTCAAGTGAGATACGTCGTATCTTGCAGACAGATGAGTCTAGTAATTTTTTTTTTGGAGTGCGTTTGGGTTTTAGCTGTGAGATGAATATCTATATATTCTTATAGTTAAATTTCTTAGTGATTTGCGCATGCGCAGCGATTTACAGTAGTGCGAGCGCTGAGACAGATGCCAGAACTTTCCGATTCGCTGCGCTAGAGCACCCGCACGCACCTGCTCTGTCTCACTCGCACGTCTGAACGCTTACACACACTCGCTCTCACTCGCACGTCCGAGCGCCCGCGTACATTCGCTCTGTTTCGGCTTCGCAACGTATATGCAGATAAAATAATCTACCTAGGATTTGTTCTCACCTGGATAAAAAGACGCAGAAGAAGTGAACGTTATCAATGTATCACACGCGCATAAATACGTAGACCAGCAGACTAGAACGCCGTCGCGTATCCGCTGTGTCACTCGCACGTTCGAACGCTTGTTTACACTCGCACGTCTGAATGCCCGCGCGCACTGTCTTTGTCTCACTGTGACTTATACGTCCAAGCACATCGTAACTTACGCAGGTATTTGTAAGTGTTATTTTCTTGGTCTTTCTAATGATTCTGATACTCGCCCCGACCACCTCTACTTCGGACGGGCATCAAACTATCTTTGTAACAATGAAAGTAGCAGACACAGAGAAAAACAGCTCTTTTTCTCGGCTAAAATGAAACGCACTCTAGAGCTTCAGATTTTGTTTTGTAGAGGGCAGTGTAGTAGTGATATCTAGTAACTTTTGGAGCATGATTATAAGATGCCATTTTACGCACTGCTGGAGGCTCTTTAGCGTGCGTAAAATGCGCATTTTAGGGTTCGAGTACTATAAAAGTATTTATGCAACTCCGTGTGTAAAGCGCCATTTTACGTACGCAAGCATTGCACTAAACCGGTATTTTACGCGGTCGTTGCATAAAATATTGTTCGATACACGTGCGAGAGTAAATTTTAGCCTCGTGCGAACTTTTCGCACTTGCTTCGCTCGTGCGCAAACGTCACGCGAGGCCAAAACTCACTTTCTCGCTCTTGTATCGAAAACTACTATTATCGCACGGTGAATGCTTTTTAAAAGTATACAAAGCAAGTTTAATACTTTTTCAAAGTATTAAACGTGCTATTAATACTTCTCAAAAGTATTTATCAAGCGATAAATACTTTTTTCAAAAATGGCAATTTTACAAAAGTATTAATCGCATGATTAATGCTTTTTAAAATTATTTAAGACAAGTTAAATACTTTTTAAAAGTATTAATCGTGCGTTTAATACTTTTCAAAAGTATTAATCGTACGATTAATACTTTTTCAAGCTGCCATCTTCGAAAGAAGTATTTATCGCCCGATTAATACTTTTTTAAAAAGTATTAATCGATGGATTAATTCTTTTTTGCGTAACAAATCGTACTTTTGGCTGAGCGTGCAGCCAATCACGAACTAAAATAGATTAAAAAACGGTTAAAAATTGCGCCTTTCTTTGAAACCGATACACTATGTTAATTATCACCGGCCTTGGTATATTTCGTTCTAAAGCAATATACATTGTGAAACACACACACACACACACACACACACACACACACACACACACACACACACACACACACACACACACACACACA
>JAXIUT010043421.1:0-12169 GCA_035586675.1 Eurytoma californica | reverse complement strand
TAGAGAGAGGACACTGTTCACTGTAGAAATAGTGAAAATTCACTATTTCGTAAAAAAGAAAATTTTTCACTGAAAAATACAGTAGTTTTTCACTTACCAACCAGTGAAAACTGGAGTCACGTAAAAATCAGTGAAAATTTCACTGATTGGAGTTTAGAGAGTATAAACTGCGTGCATCGAACTATTTAAAAAACAAAATTTCCAACATTTTTATCGCCAGCCTCAACAGGCAGATCAAATCAAGCTACACCATCTCGAGATCGGGCGATCGCGGACTTCCTTATCCGAGAGCTCGGGCGCATCGAATCCGCGACAATTAACGTCGGAAGATCTCGAAGCTCGAGAGCAAAAGGGAGAAAGAGGAGACGGGACAGGGGCCTTGGGCATTTTAATTTCACGGGGCTTGGCCGCGCGACGGACGCGCCGACGATAAGCCCCGGCGTATATATACAAGCGCATATAGCGGGGCCCGGCGCGTAATCTCGTGTTGACATCGGCCGCGAGCGAGCCAATGCGCCGAGAAAACGATTCCGTTATCGGTCGCTCGCTCGCGCGCCATTATTCGCCGCGCGCGCTTTCCCCCCCTCGCTGGCGCCTCGAGCGAGGCAGCACTCGTCTCGACTTATCTCGCGCTATCCGTCCGGCACCTAATTTTTTTTTTTTTCTTTTTTTCAAGAGAGACACACTGTTGCCGTGTTGCGCTTATCGCGCACGTCGGAACCTCTGCGCTCGTCAGGCGCGCTTATCTGTTTCATAATTCTGCGTTTTCGCCGCGTGGTTCGCTCTAGGATAGAACTATCGCGTTCCATAACTTCTTTTTAGCGTTTCTTGAGTGGACGTTGATTTAACATCTGGACGGTTTGACAATTGGGCATATCTTTCCTCAGAACCGTTAGGTAGAATCTCGAAAAATAATGCATACGTTTTTTTCAATTCTCAATTTAATGTTTCTCAGCGGGAGGCTCGTGACGTGTTGATCACAGATTTATAGGATAGATCCACAATCTGATGCTAAGGCTAAAACGTATGAATTTAATAACACGTTACTTTTCAACTCTCGATATCTTCGCTAAGAAACGTTTGACTAAAAAAGAGAAGGTAGTATCCAATTTCACTTTATCTTGTCTTTTCGTAAAAGTTGAGGTTATATATTTCGAGGGTGTGTTTAATTTTCTTGTACCTTTCGAGCGATACACCGAATCTTATCAAGTACGAACAATTTCCTCGCTCGGCTGTTTTTCTTTTACTCCGCCGTTCTCCGCGGGGCTGAATTACATCGGGGCGAGTAAATACACGCGTAGGATACATTTTACAATGGTCGATATTACCGAGCGAACGGTGTGCTGCGCGAGAGAAAAAAAATGTATGCAGATACGGCTAGCAATATGCAACGTCTCGGCGCGATTGGATTCGCTCGAGCAGCGCGCGCGTCAAAGGAGGGCGAGCCCCGGAGAAACGGCAATGAAATCGAATTTTTAAAATTGCCCAAGTCCAATATCTTCCGAGTGTACACACGCGCGCACACATACACGCACCCGTCATTTCGTCGGGTAGGTTATCCGCATTTTCATTTTTACGAGCGCCGATGAAAATCGCGATGCACTCTTTTTTTTTTTTTTTTCTCTTCGCGCGATATTTAACGCATCGCGAGTTATTAAATTTTTTACCCGAGAGTAACAAACCACCGCGGGAAATTTTCGTGCGGGCGAAGCGCAAAAGTCGTAATTGATATTGAGGTCTCGCGAGCGAGCGGGGCCGAACTTTTGAAGTTGCGCGCGAGCGCGCGGGAAGAAGTTAGAGGGCATGTAAATGCAAGCGGAGTTGCCCGTCGGCGGGGGAGTGAGAGCACCGCCGAAACAGTCGAAGCGGACGGGGCCGAAAATATTCAGCCAACAAATTGAAAATTAATGTGATTACCCCGCGACTCGCGGTCGCGCAACTGCACTCAACTCGAAGATGCCGCGCCGTCGGGAAATCGACATACGCACTCGAGCGAATTTGAAAGTCCACTCCACCGGCAATAAAAAAAGGAAAAAAGAGATTCACCGTCAAAGATCTTCTTTAAATTCAAAGCGAACAATATCCACTTTATCGCCGAACACGGCAAACACCTTGCGCGGGTTTATAACGTCGTAATGGCCGGACGTAAAGTGCGCGCATGCACCGACGATGCGTAACGCCGGCGCGTTATTTTCGCAGCGTCGCGCGCCCGCGTCCTAAGCGTATGCAAATCATCATTATGCAAATTCCCGCGGCATAATTCTCGTTATCCGGCGATAAAAGCGCGGCCCGTCCTCATTATGCGCGCACGCGCAAAAAAGAAAGGGACAGCCGTCTCTCTTTCGCCCTGCCATTCCGGCCGGCTTTCTGGCCGAAAAAGGCCGAAAAGAAAACGAGAAGGACGAGCGCCGAGTCGCATGCAAAGTTTCTCGCGCGCGCCAAATTTAGGAATCGTGACGCGCGCGAGCTTGCGATCCCCGCAGCGCCGTGCGTGCCTTTTGACGCGGCGCGCCGAACCGGTTCTCTCCCCGGGCCGCGCTTACGCCGAATCCATCAATTTTTTGGCTCGTTGCTTCTTTATCTCGCTCGCTTTTTGTTTGCTCGTCCCGAGCGTCGCGGGGTCCGGCGCGGGAGAAAAAAAACGCCCGGGGACCTTGCTCACGAGTTTTATGTAATTTAAAGCTGTTATAAATGACATATTGTGACTGTCGATAAATCCGAGATTTCGGCCTTTTAAAGTTGCGGAGATAAATTCGCGGCGGCCGGGCTGCACTCCCAATTTCCCTGGGTTATTTTAATAAAGCGGATGAATGCGCTGATAAATTGTTATTCCCCGTGCGGGCGTTTATCGTAGATAAATGCCGAGTCTGCCAATCTGACGGATAACTAACGCAGCCGATAACACTGCTAAATGGATTCCGCTTAAATGAAATACAAAATTCTTTCTTTTTTGGCAGACATTTAAAATCTTTTCGCTAAGGATTCCGAATGAATTTGTTATCGTACGGCTAAATAATGAATATTGATATGCAATGAGCTGGAAAAAAATTTCTCGGGATGCTTTTAATTAGGCTGGCTGAATAAGAGTTTGGCATGATTAATCGCATTTTAATTCGTAAAGTGATATTTTTCCTTTAATTTCATACTCACTGGTGCGATAAAATCTTATAAACGGTTCTGACATGTAAATGGACGCAAGCGTTATTTTTTACAAGAGTTTGAATAAATTCGAATATATAATTAATGGGCTTTACGTCAATTAAAAATAAATATTTAATAGCCGGTCCAATTAATTAAAAATACTCTTATCTTTATTTAATGAAAAAATTCTTAGTATTGAAGATTATTGTTATGTGACTGAATTACCACTGTTATCGCACTTTACAACCTGCAGCGGTACCAAACAACAACTGCTCTAATACTACCGCGTAAAAGTGCACTTTACTGCCGCTCTAAGATTGCAGAAGTGAAAAGCGAACCGCGCAGAGTTAAAAATTAACGAGGATAATTAATTGGCCAGTCTTCAAGTAGGTAGGAATAAAGTGAGATCCCAAGTACGAAGGTTAAAGCTGCACTCCCCCCGGTCGATCGGCTAATTGGTCCAATCGTCGATTCGTAAATTAAGAGCCGTGTAGCGTTAAAGGCAGCCGATAACGGGAAGCCGGCTAGCCGCTCCTGGGGTGCTGTACGTAGCGAATCGCCGGCGTGGCGCTCGCTCGCGCGCCGTAAATAAGAGCATAAAGAGGCCGAGAGACAGATGGAGAAAAGAGCGAGGGAAAAAGGGGCGGGGTGAGGCGCGCGTTCGAATTAAGTGCGCCGTAAAATACCGCAAACAAACGCCGAAGGTCCATTTAACGCAGCGTGCCTTGCGTCGTAGAAAAATACGGCTTCTCACCTAAAGCCGCCGCCGTGCATCCAGCCCCTTGTACCTCGGAGGATCCCGCGTCTTTTTCCCTCGGCTTTTCCCTTTCTTTGCACAGTCCCTACCCCCGCCGCACTTCGTTCCCTTAGGCTCTCGGACCCTGGCCTCCGGGTCCTCCCTTTATTTTCTTACCTCTGATTTTCGAGCGTCTTTAAAAGGGATATAGCCCCTCGGAATTTCATCAAGCGGCGAGGGCGCAAAATCAGCATTCCAGAGTGAGAAAATTAACTGGTTTTTTTTTTTTAGATTTCGCGGAGTGAAATTTATTCGGTTATGCCCGCGGGTCAGTCCTCGTCGGGCTCTACACCGATGGAATATTTATGCGAGTTCGCGCAGCGGCGAACAAAAGCGAAAGACTCGCGGAAGCGTGTATTCGTATAAATCAAATTAACGCTAGAGCCGCAGTCGTTCCGCATAACGGGTGTAATCTGTTTAACCGAATGGTTATTCATCTTCAAATCAAATCCATCGATGCGCGCGCGGCTGATCGCGTTATCTCTTCGTGTCCAAATCAAATCCGAAATTAACGCTCGGTCGTCACTCGAACAGCCCCGCAATTAACGCGTCTTATTGCGAGCGAGGGCCAAAATCCGCGAGAGAAAGAAAGAGAGATGAGAAAAGCCCGAGTGGCGGAGAGTCGGAGGAAAGTTCAGCGAGTCGCGAGGAAGCATCCGGCCCCCGTGCCTTTTTTCCCACGGCCGGCTCCCCGTGCGCGCCACTTCAATATTAAAGCCGGATAATATTAAAGGCGTCACTTAGCCCCGCCGGCTAATCGCCAGCTTGTTACCCGGGGGACGCGGCCTCGGGGCGTCGAATCGAGTTACGGGCGGAGGAGCCGCGCTCTCCGTGGCTGCGAATGAGATAAAGTGATTACTCGGACGGGCGCGCGAATGCGCATTAACGTTTAAGAAATTGTTTTGGTTTTCTTTTTTTTATCGTGGATTCGATTGGTATTAATTTAGAAGTGGACGCTTCTTTACTTTCGCAACGACGCGCTGTTTTGAAAAACACGTACTCCTTATTTTAAGAAAAGTAGCAAAATCGCTCAAATTTCTTAAACTTTTTTAATTTTGGCGCCATTTAACCGGATATACTCATGAATCAATCAAATCGCGTTATTAAATGCTTCACAACATCCTGCTATCGTTTTTTTAAATTGAAGATTTCAGGTAACTGTACAGTCACGAGCATATTATTGTCCTTTTCTTATTGCATGATGAGCAAATTTTACACAAATAGACATATTATTTATAGATAATTAGTAGTATCTTTATCTCAATAATACTCTCAATAAAATATAAAATGATTTGAATTGAATAATCTCACTTATTTTTTTCGAGCGCACTCATTCAACCTCTTGACGCACTCAAAAATTTCGAGTGAGCAGCACAAAAGACAACTAACAGTGACTACTGTCTGATATACATATTCAATGCATGAGATTCACTATCTTCGTAGCACCTATGAAATCAAGGATAAAATACTTTCTAAATCTACTTGTAAAAAGTGACTGCTCTTATTGTTAAAAGTATAGTTATCAATTATTTAAAAAGAAGACTTTTACTAGCACTATTTTCTTGAAAAATTCTAGTAATTTTCCTAGACTGTAAGCAAGACTTTTTGTGTAATTTTGAAAAAGTCTGGATAAAAGTCTGTCAGTTTTCCTAGACCTTTTTAAAAAGAAAATTCGCGAGTATGGCAAAAAGTCTGGGATAGTGGCCGTAGCTAGACTTTCCCCAGACCTTTTTTTTACACGGGAGGATAAATATTTATTTATATATTCCTACTTATTTAATGACGCTGTTTCATTTTTAGAGACATTAAAAGCGTTTAAGAGTGAGAGCATGTTTATTTCGCTGATGTATATAAATACACAGCTGTATTTTATTATTTTACTATACAATTTAGGTTGATGAGCTTTTGATCGTCACCATTTAATTGATTATGCAGTAGTGTACGACACGTATCGTTAAATTTTAAGTTAAATAAATCTTCACAAGATAATTATTGACTCACTGCAGCATGATAATATTTGCGACTAATCAATGTTGCATTCCTACCACGAAATTAGTAATTTTCAATCGACTATATACCCGATAAACACTCAACTTCTCGAATAAACAAAACGAAGGCCAGCTGCGAATCGAAGCAAAAATACGAAAATAAAGGGGGCGTACAACGACCCACGACGCCGTTTCTTTTTTTAGCACTGAACTTGAAACCGGCCGATTAGTCAGGCGAGCTCGAAATCAGTCGTGATTTTCTTCGACAGCGTCGCGACCGGCGGGGCCGATGATCGATGCGGGGCTGCGCGCTCGCCCTGACAGTGAGGCACCGCCGTCGACGCTCGTCAACCGGGCGCATAAATAATCGACGCCTTAAATCGGCTCGTCGGCTGTCGGGCGCACTCCGACTCGCCGCGCGCCATGCGGGTGCTATCGGCTAATTTATGCTCCGCTGGACGCGTCGCGGTGTGTACGCTCGTCGGAAGTGTCTCTCTTTTTTCGAGGGAGTGCAAATCCAGCGCCACTGCAGTTCGATCGGATCTATCCTATAAGTTGTATGTAATAGCTGGAAAGTTAACACCGATAATGCGAGAGAAAGGGAGTAATGGGTTTAAAACGATTGCGCGGGAAATACAATTTTTTTCAGCGACGCGTTTACGAGGCTGACTTAGTGGCTCCTTTTTTATTTTATTGCCGGAAGGGGGAGGGTAAAATTAGGGACGGATTTTATGTTTCAGAGTAGACGATTGCGCACTGACTTATTTTATTACAAATATTAGGAGGTAATTAAATTGTCTGCGATTCGTGCGCAAAAAATGTTATGACTAATGGAGTATAATTTTAATTATTGAGGGAACTTTTTTGGTTCGATCGATAATTACTGTAAAATGCATTATTTTGAAGAAGTGTTTGATAAAGGGGAGAAAAAAGGAATATTTAAAAGGGGTTGAAAAAAAGATAGGCGTAATTTAACTTATAATCGCTTTTGCTAATCTATCAATTAGCTTCAGAAAGAAATTTAAAGAAAAAGCCGCAATGGGAAAGAAAGTCCGTGTAGGAAAGAAAAGGGATTATTTTTAAATTGCGAGATATGAAGTTTCAGATTTATTGGACTCCTTTGTGTTCCATCGAAGTTCCATTCCACGGAGGAAACGGTAAATATTGCCGCGGTGTTTGGTTTTTATTGGAAAATCGCAGCCCGCTGTATCTGATTGCAATGAAGTGTTCTATATCTCTTCAGCGATTGACAAAGGGGCTTCTTCTATGAGGGATATGGGCTTTTTTTTCTCTCTCTTACTTTCGCTTTCGCTCCTTCTCTGTAGCTTTCGCTCTTTCTCTTTCTCTCCCTCCTTTTTTTAACCTGCCGTTATTTGCAGTTCTTCCATTTCATTTCTAGTGTCTACCCAATTTCCAACAAAGTATTGGAAATTTCGTTTGATCAATGCTCGACTGTTTTCCTCGCACTCCGACAATCTCGTTCGCAGCCACCCCATCAGACGCAATTTTTATTCGCTATTTTAATCCGCGCAAAAGAACGAATAAATGCGTTTTCGATTAAAAGTGCGTGATTTATCAGCTCGACTCTCCTTCATTTTACAATTTTGATAAACCTTTAATTTTTTGCATTTATGTACTTTTGATTAATATTTTCAGAATATTTTTGTCAACATTTTTATCGCTTGTAAAATAATTTTTGCATTTTAGTAATATTAAATACTCCTTTTTGATGCGTGAAATTTTTATAAATTTATTTTTACATACAGGCCGAGCTAATTAAATAGTTTTATTTAACCAGGAAAAAGAGAAAACAGATTAATAATCAAAATAATTATACAAAGAGATTTTGAAATAAAATTATTTTACAAACTGTAGCAAAGTATTACTTGATATCGAGCAGCAGGAATACACTACTAAAAGCCGAATTTGCGGCGCCGAAAAGTAAGCAGGAAATAAATTAACCTAGGCGGAATATTTGAAGCATCTCATTGCAAAGAGAGGAAAGCCCATTGAAAGCTTCAGAAATTCGAGATGAAGCCGATGTATAAAAATCACGGATTCTGCCTTCTAAATAAGTTCAATACGGTCTTCCCAATGGGAACGCGAGAAATCGGAGAGAGAGAGAGAGAGAGAGAGAGAGAGAGAGAGAGAGAGAGAGAGAGAGAGAGAGAGAGAGAGAGAGCGGGTGAGGGTGGGGAAGAGAATAAAAAAAGGGGCGGGCGGGAGAAGAAGCGGCGGCATTCGCCATTTTCGAGCGCGGCAAATCGTCGATTTTCCACGATATTCCTTCCATTCATCCGGGGCGCGCGCTTTCGTGTAGAAATTCCAATTGGGAAATGCCGTCTGCCGGGCGCTACAAAATGAAAAAAATCCTACATATTACATTTTATGCCAATTACACTGGCATTTGACTTTTTAAAAGATGTCTTCAATATTTCTTCATCTTTCGTCAGGAAAAAAAAAACTTTTTTTTAAATATTCTTTTCCATCCACTTTTCCATCCACGTCGTATTAAAAATCCCGTTTAGCAGATTAGGTCTTTAAAAAATTATTTAAAAAAATTTAATTTTTGCATTAGTCCCTTGCAACAGTGTGAATAATAAAAAAGTTTCTGTAATACCCAAGAGATCAAGAAAATCCAGTCTAGTATTATATAAAAAAAGGATAATAAAGTGGATGGTGCTAGGCCTTGGGAAACGAGAAAACGGCTTGTGAGACGAAAACTCGGGTTTCTGCCAGCTGGGACGACTTGATTGGCGGTGGCTGTGCACTCGGATAAGTTCAGTAAAAATTTCGCTATTTCGCTCGGCCGGGCAAACCTGCTGCGCGTCCCGTGTGTTTATCCCCTGACTTGTGTAAGAACAAAGAATAAAGCCCGCGTGTGTGCATGCGGGAATTTTACGATGTACTTTCCATGAGTCGCAGATAACGACCGACAATGTAAATCGTCCCTGTCGCCTAGATAGTATTTCCCCCGAATCAAGTTAAACTGCTATAGTTTTTATTTAAATTATAAAATATAATTAAAAATTTTGAATAACATAAAAGAATCAAAGAGTATACTCATAATATCAGTCAAAAAGATACTACTTTCTTAAATAATTAAGTAATACTTTGCCCGTAAACTAACCATAATTAATATAACTTTATCAAAATTTAAATGTTATCTCTAAGAACCAGTAAAACGCAGCTCGTAAAACTTACTTAAATCCACGAGCAAATAAAGTCATAGCAATAAAAAAGATCGGAATAATGACGACGCCGCGGAGCAAAAGGAAATAAGCAGCTCGCGTAAGCATCGGTAATATCCGTCGCGATTACGGAGGCAGAAAGGCCATTTAATGCGATCGCACGTATATCCGGCGTCGGTGAGCGACGGAATCCGCATCGCGAATCAGCGAGATGGATATTACCGGCGTCTCCGGCGCCCGCCGCTTCGGTGCCACTCGTCGCGGAGGCGCCTAATTATTTGGAATTCTGGTGGCGCGCACTTTAAGCGCGCGCTCTCGGTTAATTAAAAATTAGCTGGGGAGCAGCGTGGAATATACGCCGGCCGATAACGAGGCCGGAGAGACTCGCGCATTCGTAGGTAATTAACGGCGCGCCAAAGGCCGCGGGGCCGCGCGACCCTTAGCCGCGAGGCACTCGATGCTCCGTACGCGAAGAAAAAGTGATCTGCTACCGCGCGACTCGGTGATTTCCTCGCGGTTGGGAATATTACGGACTTTTCGATGATTAATTAGCAGACTGCGGTAAATAGAATTTCCGAGGTTTTAGTTTCTGCTGATGACCGGGAGTTAAAAAATTGAAGAAATAAAAATTTACCATTTTTTAAGCATCCAACGCATTTCAATCGCGTCATTGTTTGTTTTGAGGCTTGTTTTAAAGAATAAATGATTGAATGTGTAAACACAAATTCATTTAAATATTTTTATTTCCGTTATAAAATTTATGACAGAAGTTTAGAAAATAATTTGCATAAAGTTCAATATAATAAAAGTTTAATTCTTCAATATTTAAACAAACGTACACTGACAGAATTTCCCCGTAAAAATTACGGCGAAGCTCACCGTAAAAAACGGAAAAAACCTCGGAAAAAACGTAATCGTGGAACGGTTTGCCATTCTGGAAATTTTTACGGGAAAATCATTGTAAATTTTATCCGGAGGTGCGCAATTCGAAAAGTTTCGTAATTTTTACGGAAAAAACTCCGTAATTTTTATAGGAAGAACTTTGTAACTTTTACGGGAACATCACCGTATTTTTACGGAGCTTCTTGTATCGTGCAAGCTCCGGATAAAAGTTACAATGATTTTCCCGTAAAAATTTCCAGGATGACAAACCGTAATTTTTACGATGAGCTTCGCCGTAATTGTTACGAGAAAATGCTCTCAGTGTATCGTTGTATATGCCTCTAAGACTTCTAAGATATCGCAATTATAAACTTTTGATTGAAGAATTTTTTTTTTAATTTTACTTGTAAAAAGGATTGCAGTTTTCCGTTACCTTAAAAATAGAAGAATTTCAATAATTGAATACAACATAATCAATGTATTTAGTGAAACCGTTAATTATTAAAATTCAGTCATTTTAATGATTGTTCATTTCTTTAAAAATTAGAGAGGTAAAATATTGAAGAACACCGATCGCACATCAATAAATAATTAATATTGTCAAAAATTGTTTATGCGCTACTATTTATTTTTTTCTACATCTGAATTATAATTGAATTTGTATTCCACATACACTGAGAAAAAGGATTAGTAAAAATTACTATTTTTCTATTAAAAGACCGACTTGATCATAAAAAAAAGATTACTAATCTTTTCATAATTATTATTATACTTCTATGAGATATTACAAAAGTTTAAATAAAAATTGCTAAAGTTTAGTAAAAATTGCTACTAGTTTAGTAAAAATTGCTACGAGTTTAGTAAACATCGTTACAAGATCGAGTAAGTCGCCCTCTTACGAAAAAAATAGTAATTTTTCCTAACTTCTTTTCTCAGTGTACTTTTCAGTATGAACTGAAGAAGAAGTATCAAATCAGCGAAAGATCGTATCCATTCGCACTCGAGCGTATCAACGCACAATTCCGCACAATTACACCAGACCGCGCCACAGCGGAATATTCCCTCGCTCCCAAACCCCTCAGCGGCCTCTAACGCACTGCAGTTCCCCGGCAAGAGGGCCGCTCTCCCTCGAGCACCCTCCCGAGGCCTTCTGGATTTTTATTCATCAGCGCGCTCACGATATTCGCCGATGAAATTTGAGAAAATTTAGCTCTCCCTCTCTGCATATCGAGCGGCCGATCTCGCTCCAGGGCTGCCGGCGCGTCTCTCCGCCCGGGCCCTTCTCCCTCCCGTTGCTTTTTCCCCGGCTTCCTCCGGCGACGACGCGGCGCTTCCTCCGCGATCCTGCGTGAGGGGGGGTGAACCGATATTGCCCCCCACCTCCCGCACTTAGCCGGTGACGTCTCTCCGCGCCGTACATCATCGAGCCGAAAAGTTCCTTTCGCATAAATCAAGGGCCGCCCGCGCGCCGCTATACGTGTATGTGATAATAATAATGCGCGCGCGCCGGGGCGCGCGAAAATTATTGCACCCGCGCCGCTGGAAATGACGCGGGGATCCGATGGCCCCCGCCACCGCCGCCTCCTGTTTATTGCGCCTTTTTTTGCCCGGCCGGGATTCCGCGGGCCTTGATTATACGGGCTGCCGGTGATCGATTTACTTTTTACTGGGAAGGTTAACTTTTCGAAGTTATTCGGTTTTTAAGTTACCGCCTGCTAGCCGAACTGGGAACCAATTTCAAAAACCTTCACGAAGAGTCTGAAAGGAAAGACTTACTGGGAGAGGCTCTCACCTCCGGGTCACAGATTTCTCTGAAATTTTCACACAAACTTCCTTTCACCTTCGATAAAAAGTACTCACAATTCCAAACTCCGATGACCACATTGAGCGAAGCAGTGTCATGCAAAAGATCTGCAACTTTGTTGTTCAAACTTTGATCACACCAGGAGAGAGTATGTAACATCTCTGAAGGACCAATTTCTTCAAAACATCACATGGTGTTTAATTGAGCCTAAATGTGATGTTCGATACCTGTAGTTTGACTCCATAGGCCTTTCTTACTTGTATGCAGACTTCGCTACTAAACTGGACCAGTGACTTCATACAGCTTACTTTTCTTGAATACATCACATTATTGTGTATATGTAAATAATAATGGTGGTTTAAATAAC
>JAXIUT010043410.1:0-12172 GCA_035586675.1 Eurytoma californica | reverse complement strand
AGCTACCGAAACGTTGTACGTATTAATCTCAATACATGATGTACTCATTAACATCGTCTCCTAACCAAATTATTATACAACAATGAGTGATAAAGCCAATTATAAAGAAGGTTAAATAATAGATTTCAAATAATAGATATCGATATAAGAGACCAGTTTGGCAGTCCCATACCATTCGAGTTTGGGACGCTGACGATAGATCTTCATTTCAAGGAGTATTAAATAGTGCGCGATGAATTTTCACGACGCGTATTATCATAGCCATTTGGCGGTGGGCGTGGAGTGAGTACAGTATTTGTCGGGGCACCACGCACGCTGGGTCACGTCTCGGCTCGTGGTTCTCTGGATTATTCCGTAGCACTTTGCCGCTGTTCGCCAAGGGAGCACGAGCTATCGGTAAGGAAGCCCTCCGCGCAGGTGTAAACATACTCGACGACGTGACGGAGAATAACATGGAATTCAAAGATACTTTTTATAACCGCATAAATGAATCTGGACAAAATTTAAAGAGTAAAGTGACGAACAAAATTAATAAACTGATGGAGGGTAGTGGATATATGCATTACACGCGCAAGCAACGGCTTCAAATACCGTTCATATATGGCGCGCGTATTATGTTGTCAAAACCCCGCGGAAAAACAAAACGCAAAAAATCTGTGAAAAGTTTGAAGAGCAAGAGGAAGAGTAAAAGAGGAGCAAGAAACCTAAGCAGCAAAAATAAAAGAAGAAGAGGGTTGGAAAAAAACGCGCTCGAAAATCTAAGAAAGACAAAAGCTATCGACAATTTCAGTTAAATATATAAGAAGAACAAAAAAAAGTCTTTCCTGCACAGTCACTCAGAGTCCTGCATCAAGTCGGAACTTGAGATATTCTCGCTACCGCCAACGCAGTTAGCAATCGAGGCGAGCACATGGGTATCATACAAACCCGCATCGTCTTTGAGCAACGAGAGTCCCATCGAGTTTTGCATAAATTCTAAAAACGAAGACTACCTAGATTTGGCGCACACTATGCTGAAAGTCAATGTGCAGATTACGCCGAGCAACGCGAACACCGACAAGTGTGTGGCACCAGTCAACAATTTATTGCACTCGCTCTTCAACCAGATATATGTTTATTTCTATTAGAAGCTTGTGACACCACCCAACAATGCCTATCCCTACAGAGCGTATCTTGAAACTTTGCTGAATTACGGCCCGGCGGCTAAAGCCTCGTACTTATCTACAGTGTTGTGGGACAGTGACGTGTCGGGGCATATGGACGCGCAGCCCGATACCGAAGGTAACGACGCGTTGAAAAATCGACAAGCTTATTTAGCACCCAGTAAAATGTTAGATTTGATTGGGAAACATTGCGATGTTTTTAAACAAGATCGCTTTTTACTCAATGGCGCCGAAGTGAGGCTGCGCCTCGTTCGTTCGAAAGATTCTTTTTGTTTAAAGAATAATTCGACAACCGATTATAAACTTCATATCAGCGAGGCAACATTACTCGTGCGTCGTGTTAAAGTAGGCCCAGCAATTTTAATTGCACACGCCAAAGCGCTACAACAACCGCTAAATATCCGATAACATGGGTAGAAATAAAATCTTTTACTATGATTAGCGAAATCGTCGCAGACTCGATTGAAAATGTTATACTAGGACAACTGCCTAAACGCGTTATAATTTGGATTCGTTGACAACAAGACCTTTAACGGCGATAAAAAACTCAATCCGTTATTTTTCAGAATTACGGGATAAACTTTTTGTCTTTGTACATTGAGGGCACACAGTTACCGAGTAAACCTTTACAGCCTAAATTTAACGCGACTAGCTCTCAATATGTAGAGGCTGATCATACTTTGTTCTCGGGGACAGGCATGCATTTCATGAACGAAGGAAACGACATTAACTGTTCAGCGTATCCCCACGGGTACTAAATTTTTGCTTTCGTTAAAAATGGTACAATTAGAGTAGAAGTCCGTTTAAATAGTCCCTTAGCAAAAACTATAAATTGTATTTTATACGCCGAATTTGATAACGTTCTCGAGATAGGCGCATCTCGGCAAGTTATAGTAGACTAAAGCGCGTAAGTCTCGCTCTCTCCCTTTCTCTCTGGCTCTCCCACCTCCATCTGGGGAGGTGGGAGGTTAGGGGGTTAGGATGCGCCTCTTGAGAAATTGAACAAATTTTAATCGTCAGTTTGAGGTTGCCTTTCGAGTTGAACAGTAGTTCTCTCACGATGGAAAAAACCGTTTCCGTTATAGACTTGCAAGGATTTCCCGATACAATAGGTGAATTCCTACCAAAAGAAATTGTGATGTTGGGCACACATTGCAATTATATAGCTCAATAGATGGTAAAATACGTCGAAACTGCGTACAACCCTGCAGAGTTTCCGATGGGCATCCGTCGACAGAAACATATATGACGTGTTGTAAACAACTGCGATGTCCGCCTCGCCGTCAAACCACTCGATTTCGTGATTATAACAATGCCCTGCGAGAAGTCACGCGTCCCTAACAGCAAAAGGAATTCTTTAAGAATTCTGTTATGTGAATTTTGTCACAGATGTCACACGAAAGAGCTCTTCACGAACTCTTTTTGCTGTTAGGGGTAACGCCGCGCGCATTTACGTGCGGGGCCATCAAAAACAAGAACTGCTTTAAAAGAGAGAAGAGTACAGATGCTCGACTTTCAAGAGCTTGCCGAGAGATAATCAATATTATTGTGCTTACCAAGGGGTAAAGGGGGAATATTTTGCTTGTGCTCTAGGCTATGCATATAAGCTGCGTGATTAGACCTCCAAGGCATTAACATTCACGACATCACCGACAGAAGACGAGGTGGACAGCAGAAAGAAAAAGAAGGGAAATAAAGAGAGCAAAGAACACGGGGAGAATAAAGAAAATAATTTGTGTAAAAAATTCAAAAATCTCGAGTGCAAGACCCGAACGTCTGCGCGCGGATCCGCCGCTCCTACTCTCCCGCCTAGGAGTTATGGGCCGGGACATGGACCCTTTATACAAAAACGTAAAGAGGAATGAAATCTCTTCAGATTCAGCGAGCACTTGCGCAGGTAGCGGCTCAAACTTTGGGAGTATTCTCGGCCGACAAGATTCCGGAGCATTGGAAGTGTGCCCTTGTAGTTAACACAGATGACAGCTCCAAGACAGGGATCCATTAGGTCGCAATCTACGTCGCGGCCGATGGACATGCTTATTATTTCGACAGCTACGGACTCCCACCAACTATGCCACAACATATCGATAGAATTCGAACGGAAATAGCAGAAGTTACGAGTGAAGCATCCCGCAGCTGCAAAGCATCGATTCTTCTGTTTGCGGGCAGTTTTGTGTTGCTTTTTTAGTTTATATGTCTTATGGATAAAATTTATGTAGGCTTTGTACGCTTTATTCAACCGACACGCGCGATAACGATAGACTGAGTGTGATATTGTTTGACCATATAACCAACTGTTAAAAAATTCATAACAATAATAAAATTGCGTGTGCTAGATGTAAGCAATCTTGCAAACCTAAATCGTGTGAAGTTTTTTTAATATTTTGTGTGTGCGAATGTAAAAAAAGAATGAGAAAAGTACGGTTTGAACAATCGAGCTTTCACGAGATGTGCGTATGGACTTATGCTAGACGTGCGCCACGGCGAATAGCAGCAAATGGCGCGCGGAAAAATGAGGATAGAGAGACTAAAAGATGTAATTGAACCCGTACCCGTAAAAAACAAGCATTTGTAAGCCATAAATAATTGTGCGTGTGTGTGTGTGTGTGCGTATTTTTGTAATATTTTTGTATACCATTCAGTATTATTATTGTTTCATTAAGTCGGTCCAACACCTTTAAATTTTGAAAAAAATCGATTTTATTTTAATTCAATTTTTTTATTTTGTACCATGCTGCACTTGTAAAAATATTTTCGTGCAAAAATTTAAAAGTTTAAAATGTTAGGGAACAGAAAAATCTCTAGGATATCCCTAGAATCTTGGTGACGCTCGCGCATTGCATCATGCATAGTTATTTTATTATTGTGAATTACTTCTAACCTCTTCATTGTCCAGTGTAGGCTTGCTATTTCCAGAGTAGTTTATAAAAGATAAATTCAACAAAAATTGAATAAAGATAATCAAAATCCATACTAAGAATGTATCTGATTGATTAAATTTGAAGATTAAATACGAATTATGAAAATTTATGAATTAATTTTCAAGAAAACTCATCATTTACATGGACTTCATAAACTGTTAGATAAGTACTTTTAATTTTGCTAAATATATTTATTCAATGGAAATAAATTTACTTACTATACCTGTTTAAAATGATTTATAATCATAAATTTATCTATTTAATTTGTTAGGTCAAGCGGTACTTTCTTTTATAATTTGAGATCTGAACTGAATAAAAAAGTTTGACCTGGCGTCAACTGGAAATCCAAAGACTAATTCAATTTTGATGGGATTGGTCTTAAATTGTTCATATTATATCGATACCCCGTACGAAGACTAGCACCGTTCAGCTTTTGCCCGTGTTAATTCCCATTTAAAATTTTGAACGGTGCTAGTCTTCGTACGGGGTATCGATATGTAGTCATTGACCGATGAGTTGTATGTGCCAAATTTATTTAAATAAATAATTTTTTATGACCAAAAACTTCTCAAAACTTCTAAATATCATTTTATTTTAATGTTTTGAGCAGTTTTTAGTCATAAAAAATAATTTATTATATAAATTCGATACGTACGACTCTTCGGTCAATGACCATATAAAATATGAACAATTTAAGACCAATCCCATCAAAATTGATTTAGTCGTTAGATTTCTAAGCGACGGTAGAGCTTAAATTTTGAAATAGTCACACCGATGGATGCAAGAGGTCTAGAGTATTTTTTTTTTTAATTTTATGGCAAATTTAATATACTTTCAGTATAACATGTTTATATACCATTAAAAATTGATGTTTTTTATTTTTAGGCAATTAATTCATAAAAAATTAAAAGGTGTTGGACCCCCTTAATATATCAAAACATGTAAGGCTCTACACCCGCCGTGTTGTAATTTCTAGACCTAAAAATTCCTCAATCCTTTTTTTCTCCCCAAGCATGAAATTCAGCTCGACGAGTAAACATCATTGGCCAGACCGGCAGCGTGTCCGATCGCGAGCGTCTTACTCCAAAGGAGAAAAATTTCGATAGTACAAAAGGGTGGAAAAATAACGATGCGAATAAAAAATATGCTCCAAGTATTTGGAAAGAATATTCTCAAAAATTATTTATAAATACATTTGCAACTCCTGACAGCAAGGGATACGAGCGGTTTAAATAATTAAAAACTGTTGCATCATTTAAACGGCTCTTTTCAGGTTCCCCGAAAATCTTAAAAAATTTTCCCGCGCACGCATATACATCTCCCCTCCGGTCTAAAAATAGCTCTTCGCGCGAAGGGTGGCTGCATGCGGCCATAGTGCGCGCGAGGGGCCCGGGACTTCTCGTGCGGACCCCGGGTGCGCGGCTTATGCTTGGCGGTCCAATATGCTCGGCGAGTTCTACCAACCTCCCACTTCCACTCTTCAATTTTGCAAAAAAAAAAAAAAAATTATTGTTTAAAAACAAATTATACTTATCTGATCATAGGTCCTGACAAACTGTGTATTTAACCTGTTGACTGCAAATTGCAGTAAATAAACAATTTAGACTGTACGATCTAACCCTAAAACAGACACTGGTCTGCTTGCAGACGCTACTGACTGCAAGATCTTGAACTTATAAAAACTGCTTTAATTTCTTTCATTTCATGAATTTATTGTTTTCTTTAAATATTTGAAATACTTACCCAAATAATTTCAACTGATACAACTCTTCAGGCACAAATGACATTAATTCCAAACAATTTAAGCCAAACCTTATAAAAATTGATGAATTCAAATTTTTTAAATTAACATGATATAAGATTACATGACCTTAGGGACCTCAGTTTGGGTCCATTTTATTACAAATTTAATATATTTTTAAGATATTATTATCAAATTTTATTTCAACCTGCAAATGTAACTCCAGCAATCAACTCCAGGAAATATTCCTTCATTATAGTCACTTGTGCTGTAGGACTCACATGGCTGGCAAGACTAAATAAACAAGGAAGATTAATATATGCAAGAAATAAAAATGCTGTAATAGAAACACCAATAACTGCAAGATCTATGTTAATAAGATATTGTGGTTTAAGTGAAGTGAAAATCATTTAATTAGATTCTTTTGTTTCCCCTGATAACCAAGTTACCAGGAAGCAAGCAAGATAGTGTTAAAAGACAATTTTTTTTTTAGTTTTAAGTTTTAATTTTTAAGATTTGTTATGTACCAGACCAGCGAACAAGAAGTGAATTCCTCTGCTGGGTTACTTTTGTAATCACTTTAGTAATGTAAATTACTGTAATGTATTATTTTTAATGTATTATTGTAATTTTCTCTGGATAAATAAATAAATAAATAAATAAATTCTTTAAAAATTTTAATTTCTCACTCTAGTCATAAGATTATATAATATAAATTCGAAGGTCAAATATTTTTTTTCGTTCAAAATTTGTTAGAATGTTCTTTTTAATGTTCTGGACAACCGAAAGTTTTTAAATTTTTCGGATCCTGATTTCAGAATTATATAACCAGAAAGGTGGAAATTTTTCTATTTTTGACCTTTTTTTTTATTGTTTTCATGCTTAAATAGCTCATTTGGGTAGCATGTTATGAAAAAACTATAAAGTTATTTATTACTTTATAATTTCTTAAATTTTCAGAAAATAATAGTTGGAAATATACCCTGAAAATTACACAGTAGGTCAGGCTTTCGTTTTTTTGGAAAAAATTCTAGTATGTCTAATGAAAAATGTGTTTTTTTTACATTACTGTTTGAGAAATTATGTTATAAAAATGGATCAGGACAGTTACGCAAGGCGGGGTGAATCAATGTTGACACAATTAAAATGAATTGAATGAGCCTTTATTGAATGATCAGAGCCCCGCACTGTATAATACACATTACAGGCGTATAACCTATTAACTGCCACGTGGCAGATGAGCTGGTGAGCTGGCGAGCCGGCGAGCCGCCAACTCCTGATGCCGGTGGCAAGACGAGCAGCGCTGGTGCGTGTAGCGTCGGCAAGCATCCGTAGAGAAGAGAGCTAAGATAGCGGCGGGGGACGTCACGCCGCGCGGGAGACGCCGGCGGCGGCCTGACAAACGGCGCACGCAAGGCACTGCACGGCGTGTCCGGGAGCTGCTGCCACGCGGCGGAGCGCGAGTGAGATAAACGAGTGCGCGGGCCATTTGAAGGTTCAGTCGCGAACATTCCGCCCGCATCGCCAATCTCCTTGGTGATCAAAAAAGTTGAGTGGTTGAGCCAAGATGGGTCGTAAAGCCACTTTGATTGAGTATGAGCTGCAAGCTGGATCGTAAAACCATCGTTGCGGTTGAGTGTGAGCTGCAAGCTGGGTCGTAAAGCCAGCGTTGCGGTTGAGTTGAAGACTGGAGCGTATATTCAGTCTCGTGAGTCTGCCTCCTCCAGAATAGGAATAGGCAGTGGAGCAAGTTTAACTCCTGGTCTAGTGAGCGTTGTGGTAGCCATTTTGATGGTGAACGCCCGAGAAAGCTTGTCCTTCCAATCCTTTTCTGGAGATGAATCGGCAAAAGGCAGCGAAAAAGCCATTTGCAGAGTAGTCTGAGACAACTTCAAGATGAACTGCTGAGGTGACTAAACAGACGAAGGCACAGATCCATCCCTTTTCTGTCTTGCAGCCTCTGCCCTTTCAAGTTTTGAGCGTAATTGGACTCGCGTAGTCCACTCCTGTGTGCAAGAATGGACGTAAGCACGAATGCTTCGTTGTTAAGCACATTGAACTGAGTTATTTATTCCCTAAAAATAAGCATGCCCCGTCGCTACAATTCAGTGAGAAAAAATCTCGTACGCACATATATATGCAAACGTAGCTTACGCTGTTCGCGGCGAATTGATGTAAACTCGCCCTCAGTCGTCGACGGTCGATCGAACGGGAGGGGGATACCGCTGCCGATACGTACCGCGACGCTCCGTACGTATTTAACGGCGAATTGAATAGCACTCCAGTCAGCAGATGACTTTTGAATTCGTTGCGGTCCAGTCCACCACAGAGCGTGATCCTTCAACCGAGCAGTTGAGATTCCACTTGAGCCGCAATCTGCAGGATTTTCTATTCCAGGAACATGTCGCCAGGTGGTGTTGATTGTGCACAATTCTTGAATTTGGGTGATTCTATTCTTGACACAGTCCTTCCATCGGCTTGCTTGAGAGTTGATCCACATGAGCGTAACTTGTGAATCCGTCCACAGATGAGTTGCTTCAATATTAACTTGGAGTGACTCTTTGACTTGAGCAATGAGTTTTGCTAGTAGCTTTGTGAGTTCTAACCTGGGGATGGTTAGAGTCTTGAGAGGAGATACCTTAGTTTTTCAGCAGACAAACGACGTCGCTAAGCCTGTGGGTGGTGAGTTTGCAACCAGATAAATTGCAGCTGCCATTGCGTCTTGAGAAGCATCAAAGAAGCCGTGTAGTTCAACAGTGGAGAAACTCCACGTGCCAAGCCACCGCGGGATAGAAATGCTGGCCAGCGTGGTGAGATCTTCTCTGATCTTGAGCCATTCTGAGCATACTGAGTTAGGGAGTGGATCATCCCAGCCTAGTTTGAGCAGCCATAGCTTCTGCATGAGCATTTTAGCGGAAATGACAACAGGTGCTACAAACCCTAGAGGGTCAAGATGACCAATACTAATGGAGATTCCTTGAGAGAAATCCTCACTATGTATCTTCCAGTTGAGTCTCTGGAATGAGTTGAGCGAAAATGTGCTTCACATTCTTCTTCTTCATTGCTCATGGTGTTTGAGTCTGAAGGAAGCTCTTCCTGCACCCAGAATTTTCTGACCGCTCTTAGAATATGAGCCTCAATTGTCACTGTGTCCTGTGTGTGTCGTGAGCATAACGTGAGCTGAACGAAACCCAAACTTTGAGTTGATCTTGAGCCGCAAATTCCGTTGATCGTCAATGACGATGATTGACGTGGTAGTTTGAGCTGATGGACCAAGTTCTCAGTAATGAATGACAATTCTGAGCCTGAGCTTGAGTTGATGAGCAGACGAACGAGCAGGCTGTTGATTTGATTCTTTACATGAGCAAGAGCAGTGTCCAGAAGCGTTGCTTCAATGTGGTGACATGTATGCGATGAGCTGACAGATGAGGAGACGACTGCACCAACTCCTCAATGGATGCTTTCAGTTGAGCTGGACGATTCTGCTTTAGCGGATGAGCTCTTCGTGGATTAAGGCTTGTACCTATGGAGCATGTTGTGATGTTGATCTTGACATATTTTGCATCGCTGAGCGCTCTTACACACCCGTGAGCAGTGTCTGCCTAAACAGTTAGAGCAGATCCTCTTCGTTTGCACAATGTCCATCCTCATGTCTACTGGAAGCTCTCTGTAGTGAGGGCATGCGACAATGTAGTGGTCTTCTCCACAATAGTCACATGCGTGAGCAGTCAGACCGTGAGAGTATGCATCTGTCTTCGTGGGTTGAGCTGGCGTTGACGGCTTGGAGTTTGCAGCTGGTTGAGCGAACTTTTGAGCTGGAGCTGAGGCTGAATGAGCCGCCCGTCTGGTGATTGCTCCTTTGGAGCCAGATTGTTGAGCCGACGATGTTGGTTAGGTTGCGCACAGTGAGATGCACAAGAAGCATGTCTCCAAGCTGGTGTCCTACCTTGAGCGCTTCTAGTCCTCGCTTCACTTCTGAGCTGACACGAGCGAGTTTGTTGATCCCCTCAGCGGTCTTTTGGGTGAGCGGAGCGAGGTTAAGCAGCTTGTAGAGGTGAGATTGTATAATGAGCCTTTTGTTGTCGCACCTGGTTTTTAGATCTTTCATTGCTGGCTCGAGTGAGCTGTCGCAGACCTCATACGATGACACAATTTGAGCAGGCTCACCTGACAAGCATAACCTGAGATAGTGCAACTTCTGCACTTCAGACAGCCTCTTATTGTGGTAGATCATGCTTTGATACATGTTGTTAAAGTAACTTGGGCAGACTTATGTCTGGGAGCTTTAAGTCTTGAGCGCTTGAGCTGACTGATGCATCAGCTGGAGAAGAGGGAAGCTGTGCATTACATCTAACAAGGTCGCGCTTGATTGGCCTTGTGCCATGCCTTATCCTTATAATAGGTCAAACCAGCCACCTCGGATCTCCACATGAGCTGGAGAGCTTCGCTTTCACCCTTTATCTCCTTGGACAAGTCGTCCACTTAACACCTGAGCTCTCCCACAAGTTCAAAGGACCAATCATTGGTCCCAGGTGGCAGTAATGAGCTCCTCGAGCTCCGTGAGCAGGCTGAGCGTCGCCATCTGTGCCTCACACCGGAGCGCCACCTCCAATTGAGTCAAAGTGCGATGAGTGGACTGAGAGCGTGTCTGTATTGAGCTAGTCTTGGGAAGAGATGTTGAGCGCGAGGACTTATTGGAATTCCTCTTGGACGTGGTGTCCGTTGAGCTGGTCTGAGCTGCCGCATTTGAAGCGGACACCTCCTGCTGCTCCGTTGTGGTGTCCTCGATCTGCAGCGTGGGGCTGAGCTTCTCGCTCTTGTCTCCGTCGGCCATGCTGAGCGGAGAAGAGCGGTCGAGCAAGCAATAAAGGCAGCAAGCGGGCAAGCGAGCGGTGAGCAGACGATAAAGGTGGCGAGCGGGCAAGCGAACGGTCAGCAGTCGTGACGTACCGTAGAGCAAGAGCATGATTAATGTTCGCTCTGACTCATGAGTACGAATTCACACACACACCAAGCGTAAAATGTCCGATTCGACTCGAAGGACCAATATTTGAGAAATTATGTTTTAAAAATAGATCAGGACAGTTACGCAAGGCGGGGTGAATGAACCTTTATTGAATGAGCAGAGCCGCGTACTGTGTAATACCTGGTATAGGCGTATAACCTATTAACTGCCATGTGGCAGATGAACTGGCGATTCGGCGAGCCGCAGACTCCTGATGCCGGTGGACGAGCGGGTAACGGATGCGTGATCGGTGAGCAAAAGAAGCTTGAAGATCTCTCGGAGCAGAGCTGGTGCATGTAGCATCAGCAAGCGTCCGTAGAGAAGAGAGCTATGATGGCGGCGAGGAATCCCACGCCGCGCGGGAGACGTCGGCGGTGGCCTGCCAAGCGGCACGCGCAAGGCGCTGCACGGTGTGCCCGGGAGCTGCTGCCAAGTGACGCATTGCGAGTGAGATAAACGAGCGTGCGGGCCATTTGAAGGTTCAGTCCCGAACAATTACTTTTTATCCATCAATCATTATTTTTTTTGACATTAGATTTTTTTCCAAAAAATTAGAAACCGACCCACTCTGAAATTTTCAGGGAACATTGGTACATGTATAAGCTGCCCCCATTAATTTTTGTACAGAGCTAGCAGTGAGCAATAACATTGAATTTTAATTATGATAAACGAAAAGTAAGCAAAAAAACAAATGTTTCATTCAATTACATCTCATTTGAATTTTTTACAAAAAGAAGACGAAAATCTGGCCCACTCTGAAATTTTCAGTGTAAATTGGTGCAAATGTAAGTTGTCCACGAAAACACCATGGCAAGCACGTGGTCACGCCAGCCTATAGCAGTCAACGAGGTGCAACTAAAAAGTGGGACTGGTACCAAAATATGTTATGGGAAGTCGAGGCAAATCTCTCCAGATACCCGGAGTTTTGTTTCCGAGAGGGTAGGCTGTATGGTCATGTCCTACATTCACTGCATTTTAATGAAAACGTTGTATCTGAAGAGTAGAAACTGTGTGTAACGATATAGCTGCGGAAAAGGGTTTTAACTGAGACGCACTATCTGTCAACCACCGGCCATTTGAAGATTGCCAAAACGCTGGCACGTTTATCTAGATATTATTATTGGCCAAAAATCTTACAAGATAGAACGAAATATCTGAGAAATTGCAGTAACTGTCATCGGCATAAAGCACGACAGAAACAACTAGCGGGAAAAATGCAGGCTATCAATGTGATGCAACCATGGGAAATGATATCCATTGACCTTTGTTTGAGATTTCAAGTGCGAGCAGACAGTTGGGATGGGCAATTACAGGGAACGGGGCATTAAATGAAAAAGACAGC
>JAXIUT010043379.1:1448-12177 GCA_035586675.1 Eurytoma californica | reverse complement strand
TAGATATACTAAAAATGCAATTTCTTATTTCTCTTTATTTCTCGACTCTTATTTTTTATGTATATATAGATATACTGTGGTGAGAATAAGAAATAAGGCTTATTCTTATTCATTATTCGTTATTCGGAGTTTGCGAGTCAAGGGCCTAACGTGCACAGAAAAAATAGTAAATAGTAATAAGTCATAGTAAACAGTAATAGTAATAGTAGTAATAGAAATAATAGTAAATAGTAAATAATAAAAACATAAATTGTAGGATTTTCTCAAAACACTCGATTTACAGAAAGAATAAATGAAAGAAAACGATTTTTGATTTCAACAATTTAAAGTATTTTTATTCAATACAATTCGAACTAATTAATTTGATATCACAAAAGAATAATAAACGTATTTATTTGAATCAGTTATTATAAATGAAATTAATTATTCAAAATATAAATTGAAATTTATATCATTAACATTTACTTTAAAAGTCCTATTAACCGACCGAGCGTTAGCGAGGGAGGTATGTCGCTAGTTAATAATTAATTCATATTATTAATCATCGTCTTATCATTATTCACCCACACCAACCACGTTCCTCAACATAAACAAGCATATTTTAATTTACATTTCATGCGTTATTCCCTTTTATTTCCCGGCGTAATAAGTGTAAATTGTGTTGTCTGTTGGTGACTCGGGCTGGTTGCCCCTGAAAAACTAGCCAGCTGCATATCTATTTCTCCGAGTAGTTAGCCAGGCGACGCGAACTCTGCCGACGGAGAGGAGCAGGTACGATATCTCACCTCTGGAGGTGTCTGTCGTCTAACAAATTTAGTAGCGGACCGCGCTAAAGTAAGGATCGCGAGAGTAGGACGAAAATTGTACATAATCAAGCCAGGTCAGTTTTCGCTTTATTTACGGGGTATTCGGGGACCTGGGGAGACTCGGGTGTAGTTTCAGACTCGTAACAGAGTTTCACTTTACGTTTTGAGCTCTGGCATTTAAAATATGTGAAATTCATTCAGGAGACAACGAGTGCCGCTCTGTATATTTGTGTGAACGTACTACGTAGCTACACATGTGTTAGCGTGCGCCGTAGATTAATGTGCACGCAAGAAGATGTGCAGTAACCTGTGACGCATGCGTCATGGACTACTGCGCATCTTTACGAGTAGGATATGAGGCACTTTCGACCCCGATATCGGTGACTTTTCGATGAACTTTCGGCCGGGGTAGGTGGAAAAAATTTGTTTACATGTTCAGAATGACATAAAGAATCAAAAAATAAAAAATTGATTTTTCAAAAATTTTTAAGTATAAGACCACCTTAGTCAGCTAGTCGGTAGGTGGTGGGGGCACGCCGTCGGCCCCTGCCCGGGAACGTGATGGCTTCGCGCCTAGGTCTGTTTGACCCTTTACGCTCAGCCCCCGATTCTTACCCAGCCACTAATGCACCTTTCATTGTACCTATCCAGCTGAGCAAGTTTTTGAGACTCGTGGTACCTATATCATCAGGCTCAAGCAGGAATTGCCCACACACTCTGCGCCTCTTGCCCGTCTGGCCCTACTGTGACTCAAGACAGTCACACAGTAAATGTAATGGGGTTTCCTCCTGCTCGCCACAGAGCCTGCAAAGCCCGCGAGTAATTTGCCAAGCACCAGCACCCGTGCCTTTGTAGTCCTTGGAACCATCGGTGTACCAGCAGCGGGGGTTAACACCCCTTAGATTCACTGCTAGGTTCCCCTCTACTCTGGATGGTATAGACACTTCAAACTTCTTGTCGAAACAGAATTTCCGTGGCCCCCTATCCATTTCCTTGATCGCCCCGCCTTGTCCTAGGTCTAGGTGGTCGACAATATCGACGTCCTCATTTCCCAGCCAGTCTTTTGAAGTCCTGTATTTCGCTTTGAACGCAACGGACCTTACCATTGAATTCAAGGGGGGGGGGGAGGTCGAGCGCCATTTCAAAAACTATTACTTGCGTTGATCTCCTCGCACCTGTGATACTCCTCATCATTAATCCCTGTAGCCTGCTAGTCTGCATTTGGGCCACCAAGCTATGGCCCCATGCAGCAGCCTAGGTCTGAGAACTGCTGTGTAGACCCAGTATAAAATTCTGAGTTTAAGCTTCCAGGTAACCCCAAAAGCTCTCCTGCATGCCCAGAAGGTAGCGATGAAGTTCTGCTTACGCCCTAAGACCCCCTTAAGAAGTTATAAATAAATTTGCAAGATAAAATATTCCATTATATATTTGTCATCACAATTTATGTCACTGGTGTACGATTCACTCCAATATGTCAGGTACGTCACAACAGCAGAAGGGTATACAACTATGGGTTATACGATTTAAAAATGTATGTACGTTACGCATGGTTGGTTTGAATTTTAGGGCTACTTCATTGAATTATACCTTATTTGGGTGATTCTCCAAGAAAGTGCATATTTTTTTGTGTAAACTCCGTGGTAGTCAAAGCCTCTCCTTCATTGGATAATGATGATAATTTGAATTTTTTTTTATAAATAAAACTTAATTTACTTGAGAATAATACTCGAATTAGAAATTGCATGTTAGCATCATCATCCAACGAAGGAGTGGCTTTGACTACCTCGGAGTTTACACAAGAAAATTTGCACTTTCTCGAAGAATCACCCATTTACATACATTTTTCATATCATTGAGAGGATTGCCCGTTTTTGTACGTTTTCTTACGTGGTTATATTTAGTACTCATATAAAAATTACTTTTACTAGATATTTAACGATTTAAATATGGTATACCAAACAAATATGTACCAATTCCATGTATCCACTAAAAAATCAACCTAAATATAAGGATTTAGTTGTAATAGACGAAATAGTATTCACATCAAATTGTAAGTGTAACTCCAGCAAACAGTACAAGAAAATGTTCCCTCATTACAGGGTCACTTGTGCAGTTGGGCTCACTTGGCCAGTCAAATTAAACAAGCATGCAAGATTTATATACGCAAGAAATAGAAATGCTGCAACAAAAACACCCACAACTGCGAGATCTATGCTCACAAGATATTGGTGTTAGTGAAGTGATAGTATTTAATTAAGGAGGTCTTAAACCAAAAACTGTTCAAAAACTTGATTTTTTTATTATGTATGTCATTCTAAATCTATAAAAAATTTTGGTGTAAAAATTTAAAAAATTTAAGAAGTTAGAGCTCAAAATGTAAAGAAAGTGCATAAAATTGCTTTTTAAATTCTTTAAGTTACTAACAATGTGTTTCTAAATTTTTAGATTAATATTTAAATAATCAATAATTATTACCTCTGCATTTTAGTAGTAATATTTGAATTTAAAAGGAAAAAAAGTCCCTATAGGATATAGGAATGCTAGAATTACGCATGTGCATTTGACTGTGTATGGTTGAGTTATTTCTAACCTCCTGATTTCCAGTGTAGGCTTAGTTATTAACAAAGTATTTATAAACTATTAATCCAACAAAAATTGATTAAAAGTAATAAAAACCTATACTGAGAATCTTACTGATTGCTTAGATTTTAAGATGCAACGCAGATTTTGTAAAATTTTGAATTTATTTTCAAGAAAACTCATAATTTACATGGACTTGTTAAGCTGTTAGATAAGTATTCTTAACTTTGCTAAATAAATATAGTTAAATTGGAAATTTTAGTTACAATACCTTCTTATAACCGTTTATTATACTTAGTTTATTTATTAAATTTTCTAAGCGGAGGTACTTTGTGATTTCTTTTATTATTTCAGATATGTAAAGGATCGGTTAAAAAATTGAGTGATAATCCTGTAGTAGATTTTAATTTCAATCTTTATCTGATTAAACTATTTTATCATATTTAATGTTAGTTGATGTAATTATTTTCTACAATATAGTTATTTTCATCTAAGCTTTACGGTTAAAGTTATTTCCTCAAAGTATAATTTTTGTTCCTTTCAGGCAATGCACCACCGGTCCACAAATCTGAATCTTAAAATTTCTATTTATTCCAAAATTTAAAGATTTTAAATATAAGCAGCATATTTTTTATATTTTATAAATTCCAGACCAGATTAATTAATATTTTTTTATTTACACTAAAGTTAACTTTAAAGCCTTATTCTGGAAAACATATAATTTTGAGGTTCTGTGTAACTTCCAGGTCCAAAGGATTGATGAATTTTGATGAGATTCGGCTTAAATTGGTGGTAATTTATATTATTTCCGTGTGAAGAGTTGTATGAATTAAAATTATTTGTCTGATTATTTCAAAAAGTTCAAAAACTGCATAAATTCATGAAATTGATGAAATTTGAGTAGTTTTTAAACTTTTTGAGGTTTTTAGACAAACAATTTTAATTCATACAACTCTTCACACGGAAATGACATAAATTAACAACAATTAAGCCAAATCTCTTCAAAATTCATCAATCCGTTGGACCTGGAAGTTACGCAGATGTCTAATTTTTAAAACTGACATAGCCCACTACAGAATGGGTTTGGAAACTTCTATTAGTGTTCATTTTGTTAGAAATTTAAAATACTTTTATAATATTAATTGTAAATTTTGCTATATTATTTCTTTTGTTTTTTGTAGATAAACAAGAAAAAAATAAAAGGTATAAGACCCCCTTAAACTAATCTTGCTTCACCTAATAACCAAGTTATTAAAAAGAAAGCAAGATAGTTCTAAAAGACAATTATTATTTTTTAGTTTTTAAGCTTTATTTTTAAGTTTTGTTATATACCGGACCAGCGAACAGAAAGTGAATTCCTCTGCTGGGTTACTTTTGTACTACTTAAGTAATGTTAATTGCTGTAATGTATTTTTCTAATGTATTATTGCAATTTTCTGTGGTTGAAATAATAAATAAATAAATAAAATACCTTATTTAGGTGCATATATAAAACTTTGAAACTACACCATAAAACTCTTCCAAATTTTGTACACATGTGGAATTGAATTGCGTAAAGTTCGCTTTAATTTTTTAAGTGTTTTTTTAATTCTTGAATTTCTTTAGCGCTAATTTATTTATTCCTTAATTATGTACATTTTTATTTATTGGCAATGAACTGATTGTTCGGAACTTCCTTAGCGTCCCGCGTGTGTTTTTAGAAAAATAACGGTCAGAACGTGACTAATCCAAAACAGACCGTTCAAGAAAAAATGGGTAATTTCGCGTGTTTGATAGAAACAATATGCAGCCGTGGGTCTTTGCGAGACCGATGGTCTCTCTACCCGGTTCTCACGACTATTTTCTTCTTATTGTTGGACAGCTGATCCTTTGTCCTAACTGTAATTATAGGATGAACTTTGCTCCACCAGACAAAACCCCAAGGGTCGAGCTGAGGCCCATCAGTCTTGTTTTGTCTTGCTTGTCGGACACCTCTCGATCTACATCGACGAGGAGCTACGTTCCGCAGCCTTTCGAAGTGCACTTCTCCGTATTGTTATCGCGCACGACGTGCGTTATTGTCTATAACTGGTGGTGTATTGTGCATAACTGCGTTCCTGCGGTAGCTTCAGTGATGACTACCCTGGTCTAATCGATAAATCCACGCGAGTATATCTCGAGTCCTTGGCGCGCACTCTTGGCAGATTCATCGTGCTGAGACTCAGATGCGTACGACAAGTGATCGTGCATTTTGTGCGTTTGTATCGATATCGCGTGTACAAGGACGGTGCATCCACGGCTGGACGAAGCAAAGGTGCTTCATTGGAATCACCACCCCGAGCTGATTCCAGAGGTGTGCTTCCGAGGCAGTGTCAAGATCCGGTGCGATTTGGACCCCAGGACGTGATGCTGTAAGGGCGGTACCCTTGTCCAAGACGTTGGGACGGCGTCACTCCAAAGTAAAGATACGGAGCCACCTTCCAAGCCCCTCTAAGTAAGAGTAGTCTCTATTAATTGAATACATTCAATTTGATCACGTTTTATTTAGTGTCAATGTATTTGTAAATATTTAAAATTTTTTTACGGTTTTTCCTCCCTTTTTAGTGGAGGCTTTTTATGCCTTTTCCCTAATAAATATTTGCTCTTTCTTGTATTATAATAAGTCTGTTTTATTTAACGTAACCACACACTGCCTCTCTACTCTGTTTAGTGTTATATAATATTCATGAATAAGTTAAAAATTAAAAACGATCTCGAGGAGCCAAAATTTCACCCCATCATTCACTAGTCTGTGAGGCGATCTGCTTTGTTTGCAGACACTTTAAAGACCACACATTGTGAGTTTTAGTGGAGATGGAAGCGGAAATAACTCCCGTGTGTTTCGGCCAAGGATTGCCGAGTGGCCATCATCAGTACGAAATCGACAATCCCCATCATAGATACACAGATTAAACATAAACCGGACTAATATAAGAAATTCAAAGACTCTATTGTACAAGTGGCATGACTAACTTACTAGTGGAGGTAATCCACTAAAAAGGGAAGTTAAAATAAAGAAATTGTCCCAGTTCTCCGAACGACTCTTCATACTAAGAAAGCAGACTAACCCTCGAAGAACCGAGAGGACGGAACACTTCTGAATCTAGTGCCAATATTACGTAAAATTATGATTCAAACGCTCCTTTATTATTTATGAACAAGTTAAAAATTAAAAACGATCTCGAGGAGCCAAAATTTCGCCCCATCATTCACTAGTCTGTGGGACGATCTGCGTTGTTCGCTGATACTTTCAAGACCACACATTGTGAGTTTTAGTGGATATGGGAGTAGAAATAAATAAAATATATAATAAATTAATAATAAATAAACGATGGGGATTGTCGATTTCGTACTGACGATGGTCATTCGGCAATCCTTGGCTGAAACACACGGGAGCTATTTCCGCTCCCATCTCCACTAAAACTCACAATGTGTGGTCTTTAAAGTGTATGCAAACAAAGCAGATCGCCTCATAGACTAGTGAATGATGGAGCAAAATTTTGGCTCCTCGAGATCGTTTTTAATTTTTAACTTGTTCATGAATAATAAAGGAGCGTTCGAGTCATAATTTTACATAATGTTGGCACTGGATCCCGAAATGTGCCGTCCTCCCGGTTCTTCGAGGGTTAGTCTGCTTTCTTATTATGAAGAGTCGTTCGGAGAATTGAAAGGACAATTTCTTTATTTTAACTTCCCTTTTCACCACTAGATGGAGGGTTACCTCCACTAGTAAGTTTGTCATGCCACTTGTACAATAGAGTCTTTAAAATTGTTAATAACATTTTCAAACAGAAATTTTTTAATAACATTTTTGGCTCGGGTTTTTGCATCTGTGGCATGGTTTCCAACCAGGGTTGAACCCAAGATCCTCGAGGAGTTCCGCTAGGTTAAGATGGTCGCTCGTAATGTTCTCGTCCTCCGTTGAGCGTACAAGCGGTGGAGGTATATCTTCTGCCTGTCTTATGAAGATTCTTGTTCTTTGCTGTAGGTAGGCAAGAAGGTACCGGTCCAAATTCTCCTTTAGTCGTGCTCTTCTTGCGTTAAGTAGACGGATGGTAAGTACAGCAGGGTAGCAGTGGATCCTGATTCCTTGCTCTTCTGCACGTAGGGCATTTTAATGTCCCAAACCGTGGAAATTTAACATGGCAAGGCATCCAACCGGGGTCGAAGCCTAATAACGGTAGGAGCAGTATGATTATGAGAAGTTCCATCTTGAAAGAAAAATGTGGAATAATGAATACTTATTTTATGGTCACATGTTATCTAAGCTATTCCTTAACCATGATATTGGCATGCACGAGTGAATTAATTGGGCTTGGGGCGCAACTGGCTGCTCATCGGGACGCATACAGCTTCTACTGGATCCTGATGATTCGCTGAAAAAAATACTTCGGTTTGGTTGACATAGATCGATGGGGTTGTGATGGTAGATGTAAGAGGTTCACGGTTTAGTTGGTCGAGGAGGGTGTTGTCGGGGTGATAAGCGGAGTTTTGAGGTTCGAAGCCATCGTCTGAGGTAGGATTTAAGGATGACATTCATCTCGGAGGTATTGGGGTAGACTTAAGCTTGAGGTTATCATAAATCGAGGTGCATCTTATATACCTATATTCTATGGTTATTGTAATCGCATTTGGGACTAAATCTAATTCTTCTTGGTGTTGACGGTGGTGATTCGATTCTCGGAGTTGGTGGTTCATCTGGAGTGGTGAGCGGAGTTGTTGTTTGAGTTTCTACAGCTAAAAATGTAATGATGGGTTCTTCTCTGGAGGTAGGTGTTGGTTCATAGATGTTTTCGTTGACTTGAGGCTCTATGTTGGGTATAAGTTCGATTGCAGGTCTTGTCTTTGGTTGTTTCTTTGAGCGGCAGAGGAATGGTAGGATTATCGATAGGATAAGGAAGAAGAAGGTAAAATGGGTGATGCAGATAATTATCTTATTATTATTATAATTATTATTCTTTCTTGATTATAATCAAGGAGACAGGAGCAGTATTATTTGATGGGTAAGGTAAGGATTCAGTTATAGTCGGATAGTAGCGGTAGTCTTGGAAGCGCATAACGGGGCTAAAAGGAATAATCGTATCTTCTGGAAGTAAGTTACAGGAGCTAGAAGCGCGGATGATTCGTAATCCTGTTAGCTTGATGTCGTAGACTTTGCTTCCGGAGCATTTTATCTTGGCTATTTCTACCGTAGGTACGGAGACTAACCATTCCTTGGTCTATTCTAAGTGGATCCATTCAGTTTGGTTCAATATTTTAGTCTGATAAGTACAATATTTGATTGTCGTTGGTATGAAGATTAAAGATGATTCACAACTGGGCTTAATGTGTAGCTTTGGTTTGATGTTGTCGTAGTACGTAATGCAACTATTGATGTCATCTAGGAAGAAATAATCGGATTGGTCAGGCTATGAATTTTCTCCCTAAATGGCATAAAACATAAATATTTTAAAACCATTTTCATTAAAATTAATTAAAAATTGTGGTCTACAGTTGGCGTGAAAGGAAAAAATATTCGACAACTAATATTTCAGGTTCCAGATGGAGTTATGACTCCATATGGGTATTAATTTATAGAAAATGTTATATAATATTAATATCAAACATTAAAATAATTTTTAATTCAATACTTTTTTTTGAAGGTTAAAAAGTGAAAAAAATGGCTATAGGTCTCATAGCCCCTTAACAGTGTGGCGGCTATAGGCATTGCATTTTCCTAAGTCCCCTCTATTAATATTTTTTTTTAATTCTTTTTTTATTTTTATTTATTTTTTTTTATAATTTTCTTCCCAGCATCTGTAAATATTAAAGAAATGTTAATTTTTGGTTATACTTTATTTGAAGCAAAAGCGGTGAGAGTATGAATTAATGAAGTTCTTCTTCGTCATTGGATTCTGTTGGATCTGTTAGAGCGGTAGGATTTGGGTTTGGTAATGAGAAGGAAGATAGGGTTCTGGTGTTTACTATTTTCGGATGGTATATCACATCGATAGGGCGTAATGGATTGAATTCGCAGCTGTTGCTTCTAGATTCATGCGGTGATTGCTTTCTACAGCATGATGGGCATTTTTAATAAGTATGGTTAGTACACAAAAGAAGATGGTAGAGCCTCCCGTGCTATACATCACGTATTTTTGGGTTAGATCTTGATTTTGATCAGATATCAATTGATCATAGCGAGTCTGAATTTGCTCTAATGTTAGTCCATCGTTTATTGTTATCAACTCATGTTGTTCTCCTGGGCAAAGTATTTGGACTGCTGTGGGTTTTGACTTTGAGAAGAGCCAACTGTCTGTAGAGCCAAGGTGTATCCAGTGAGTAGTATGGTAAGGAATTAGGTTTACGTTACATTGTGTGAGAGTTTCAGAACTCGGCTGGTTTAGTAAGAGATATTCGCATGCCATATCTCCGTCGGCTTAATATATCGGTTGCTTGTGTGAGAAAATTTTATGATGGCTTGTGTGGGAGCAAGATGCTAAATCAGATTTGACGAGGAAGCTATAAGCTCTCTTGTCGTGGCTGAGGGTAATGTATCTTGCTTGGGGTTTAACGAATGCTGAAAATTTCTTCTTTGAATATTGTTCTCCGATGGGTAGTGCATGTAGTTTGTAAAGCTCTGTCGGGAATTTGTCTAACATCGGTATTGTTACCTCTATGAAGAATTTATATTTCTTGAAACCTAGGTTAATGGCCGCAATTGTTGTTAGCATGTTTGTTCGCGCGTGATTAATGGGAATGGGAAATTCATACTCAGTGTGGAGATCAACTATTTATCTGATTATTTGTTAAAGTCTGGTGGTTGGAATGGTGGTGGGATGCAACTGTCCTTGTCGCGCTGAGTATACTACTTGGAGTAAGGTTTGGAATGTGTCTTGGTATAAATTTAGTGCGGATTCAACCTTGTTCAGTACTGCAATAATTTCTCCAACGGTGATTAACCTTTCTCAGAGTTCGTCCCATTCGTCGTTATATTTGTAGGTTTCTTTTAGGAGATAAAGGGTCTCGTTTAATGCTATTTTGGTGTGATTTATTTCTTTGTTAATAAGTGTTTGTTCCCGTTAGGTGCGAGGGGAAGAGGGCCGATGGTGTCTAGTCTACAGGGGTATCGGTTATTATCATAGGTTCCCTATTTTTAATTCTCACTAGTTTGAGCTCCTGACATTTAGTGCAGTGCCTTATATATTCGGTGATATCTTCCTTAATTCCTGGCCCGTAGAATTTTTCTCTAATATGTTTGTAGGTTTTGGTTATTCCTCGATGTCCGCCGATAAGACTACCATGATATTCCTGAATGATTAATAATTAATAATCATAATAATTAATAA
>JAXIUT010043358.1:0-12179 GCA_035586675.1 Eurytoma californica | reverse complement strand
AATAACTTTTACCAATCTAATACTTGTATTGCAGAGACTTCGCTACTACTTACTGGACCAAGAGACTTCATATTGCTCACTTCATATTACTTTTCTTAAGTACATTGTTATTTACGTATAATCTACAAAAATATGATGTAATTAAAAAAAGTAAGCAATATGAAGTTCCTTGGTCTAGTTAGCAGCAGCGAAGAATCTGCAATGCAAGTATTAAAAATGCAATTTTGAGTCCAGTTCAAATTATAAACAAAAAGAAAAAGATAAAAATGTTTGTATTTTTAATAAAATTAAAAGTAAGAAGCTAGTCCGACTTCTTAGCACTTTTGGATAAGAAATCGCCATGAAAACATGAAATGCGCCAAAACATTTTTCAAATACCTTTTTTTATATTTTAATGAATTAATAAATATTCAATTTTGTTGCACGAAAAACATGATTAATTTAATTTTATTTAAAAAAATATTCCAGTATTAGTTTTTGGAGTTGATTATTTCTAGGCTGTGCTAAATGACAGATTCACACAAATATGGACAGGCACACTAATATGGAAAAGTACCCTAGGCTGAAAAAAGTTTTATACTAGCTAAAGATATTTACTTTTCTGTAAATGTAAGTTGCAAATGAAAAAATATTTTTTTGAGTTTTTTTGACTGGACCCTACCCTTAAAGTAACATAAAATTAAGATTCAAAATCAGATAGACAAAATAAAACTACCTCATTTTACACTCGTTGACATTTTAATAAGCATTTGTTGCAAAACACGTAATATGTCTTTTTCGAACTGTAGTAAAACTTTTTTCATGTACACCCACACAATTACTACCTACACTGTAGTTGCGTAACAGGCGTAATATTCGGCGTCGATAAAAATTAAAATTATTTAAAATTGAACGAGAAAAATCAGACTGCCTTATTTTACATTCACCGTTGACAGTCAATTTGTTCGCCGAAATAGATTACTCGCATCGGCGAATAAAGTAAATATTACCGCTGCAAATTAAAGTACGCTATAATAAAGTGTAATGAGTCACGAGGCACGTAACAGCTGTTTTTTTTTAACTTCACGTGGACGAAACAATGCATTTAATTAAGGCTACGAAGTGGAGTGCCCGTATACGTATGTACTTCAGATACGCCGAGCAAACTTCGCTCCCCTGCACGACGCCCATCGTACAAGGCGTGAATTTTCATTTGTACCCACCTGCGTAATGTCTAACGAGCCGCTGGCACGCTCTGGGGTATCATTTGCCGCGGGTGCATCGGTGACTTAACGTACTATACCTATTACTTATTCGTCTAATTATCCGTTTTTTATTTGTTCTTGTTAAATTTACACAGAATTAATCCTGCAGTTTTCCCCTATGATAAAGAAAAGTAAGTCTTAAAAACTTGAAAAAAAAGTATTGAATTAAAAATTATTTTAAAGTTTGATACATTTTCTATAAATTAATACCCAGATGGAGTCATAAGTTATGACTCCATCTGGAACCTGAGGTATCAGTTGTCGAATATTTTTTCCTTTCACGCCAACTGCAGACCACAATTTTTAATTAATTTTAATTAAACTGGTTTTAAAATGTTTATTTTTTATGCCATTTAGAGCTGACGCTATAGATTAGTTTTTCCCTCTATGAATTACCTGATATCTTAAAAGTCGCATTAAAAATGAAAATTTCAATCTTTTTACATATTTGTTACCAAAAAAAAATAGAAAAAGAATTTATTACCCTTAGCTATTAGTGTCTAAATGACATAAAAAATCAACATTTTAAAACCTGTTTCATTAAAATTAATTAAAAATTGTGGTCTACAGTTGGCGTGAAAGGAAAAAATATTCGATCTCAGGTTCCAGATGGAGTTATGACTTGTGTACAATGAAAATTTTAATGAAATACATGAAACTTGTGCAATTTCGCAGATAATATGCAAAACTACAATTTACACAATTTTAGGAGGATTTATAAAAAAATTTGAACAGGTTTATGTGCATCAATAACAGACAGGAAAAACAAAATAAGATTGTTACAAAGATGCAGATATGATATCTTCAGGTTTTTTTTAACTGAACACGAATCCGGTATCCGTTTTACTCGATCAGTTCAGGGTCATTTGAAGGTCAAATTTGTTACTTACACAGAAAGTCCGTTCGATCCAGCGTGACTGCATGTTTTTGGGATCGCTTTACATGAATTTTTTTTATCAGAACCTAAATATTCCTATATAATACCTGGAAATAACAAATTTGACCTTGAATTGGCCTCGAACCTGACGGGATGTAGTACAACGCAAACTAGATTCGTGTACATATTTTACACTGGCATCATACCATTAGTAAGAGAGTAGAAAATAATTAAAAAAAAAAAAAAAACAATCACTTTCCCCTGTGACAATGTGATAGATTGAAAAACCACGCGATGCGAGTGAGAACTGAGCGAATCAAGTCCAGTTGGTTCCTGCGTACAGCGATTTTCCACTCGAGTCGAGTGGTTCTTTCGGATTTTTCGGAAAAGCATACTCAAATTTCAGCAGCAGGACAGCCGTCCCGGCGCAGTAGACCGCGACAAGCTCGGCACGAGGCAACAAATCCGTCGCGAATTCGTTCACTGTTAAATGGCCGGCGGCGAGGCAGCGCGACTATCTCCGTTTTGCGTTTCACTCATTATCGCCGATCGGATTTCCCCGGCAGTCAAATGCGTAATTATCGCGCCCCGAGTGTAAACGACGATTGTGCCGGCGGCGCGCGTACGCGCTCATTAGCGGGACATGCCTGCGAAACGTAGTTAGGCTTTACTCGTGAAAAACCTTTTGGGATATAATTTGTTGTGATTTGTGGAATGTTTTTAAGTATAAATAGATAAAAAATAAATAAATTTTCTATCAATGGTTATTATACTCGGTGAGAATAGTTTGATAAAAATTACTAACCAACATTGTAAAAAAAACTCAAAAAATGTAATTTTTATTATGTTTATGGCAATTTGTTTCAAGTTTTGAGTAATTTTGACCAAAAGATCATTTGATTCCAATACTGCTAAATACATAGTATTTTTGTAAATATATGGGAGTAATTTTTATTGAACCATACTCTCTGTCTAGTCTTACCGAAAATTGACTAGTTTTCTCACACTATGAAACCATTTTTTCAGATGTTCTTCGTCCATTTAACGGCCAGCTTGGAAAATCGTTACACGGTGGGCGGAAACTAGACCAATTCCTGCAATGAGCTAGGAGTCTTAATAAAGTGAAGAAAATTTGGAAAAATGATGAAAAATAGTCAATAATTTTATTATGTAGTAAACAAATTAAATGAAATGTTGATATACAAATATTAATATATTGCATTATTTTATTTACATTAATATTTTAAAATTTACTAGACACTGCTACTTTTTGCGATTTTTCCAGATTATTATAAAAAGTGCTATAATTCTTCAGAAAATGCAGACTATTATCCTACAGGATTACAGTAAAATTTATGATAATTTTTTTCATGTTTCCAGTCTGTCCTCCAAGGATTTATAGTAAACTTCCAATACTATTATTTTTCAGTGAATAAAAGTATCTGTACAGTGAGAAAAAATTCTAGTAAATATTACTATCCTGCGTAGAAAAGTGGCCACAGACTGTCATCTAGTGGAAAGATTACCTGTATTGTAAATTTTACTAGAAAATATTATACACTTTACTAGAATTATGGTAAAACTTCCAATAATTCTATTAAAATTTACAATAGTATCGTAATTTTTCCACTACATGACAGTCTGTGGCCACTTTTCTAGACAGGATAGTAATTTTTACTAGAATTTTTTTCTCAGTGTATAAGAAATTATAAATACTAACATTAAAACTTTTATCATGTATTCAAAAATACACTTTTTTTTAATTCTTTAACATGATTTTACCAATTAAAAATCTAAAAGTTAATTGCGATCTAACAAATACGTGAGCTATAATACGCACCGTAATTACTAATAACCCGTACGATAATTAGACAACAATTTCCTCCGCGAGTACGTAATTAAGCTTTACTTCAAACCATCGTTTTTTCTACCGCTCCGACATCAAACCGCAAATAGACGAGCAAAGCGCGCCTTAATCGAAAATCCATACGAAAAAGTACGAACTAGTTCGCGCGGCCAATTCAATCGAAAATTATCAATTAACGCAGAAACGCATAAAAGGCTCGCGCGCTGCCACGTCAAGAGTAAAGTTTTTGACGCGCGATAACACGCGCGCCGAAGGTGAAACGCCGCTTGCGGTTTAGCGAGAAGTAGGCCATAATCGATATTTGCGAACGGCGTATTTTCCTCGCCGCAAATAAAACGACGCGAGATAAGAGGCGCGCGCGCTATTATGAGGGGGTACCGAAAAGTTTCAATGCCAAGCTTTTTTACCGCCGCCCCGTTAAATTTTCGCGCAATTGCGTTGGACATGTATTTTTGAAAATCCCGACTGGCTAAACCGAGAATTTTGCGCGGTATGGTCGATTTTTGTATGTAAATGACAAATTCATGACAGTCTTCGAAAAATTATTCACAGAAAATTAAAATAGTGACGTGTGTGTATGAACCTATGATGTTTATATGAAATTTATTAACTATGTTGTTAACTAATAATTATTTAATTAATTGTTTTTCATGTTAGGAACAATATCTTATCTTAAAATGATCATGAATATCATATAAAAAAGTATAACACAGATTTCATTTTCAACCCCTACTTTGGAGCAGCTTTTAAGGGGTGGAATTAAATTATTTGTGCAATAACAATATTTTTTAATGCGTAGGAAGGAATTTGGACATATTTAAATCTCCAAATTTAAAAATTTAAAAATATATATTTTTGTTGCACTGCAACGTTGCGAACTTCAACATCATTACTCATTAGTGACATTCGATTACAGTGATTGTAAGAGTTTAATCGATTTTTCAATTATTAGACTATTCTTTACATAATCAGCTAAATGATTATTAGAAGCCTTCTCTTGATGCCTAGCATTCATGTCTTAATGGTTTGCATATAAAACTGAGACAGCAGTCTCTCTATTGAGAAATACACATGCCTCAAAGTCCACCTGATGGTAAATGTACCAACTAATATTATATGTTGTACCTGGACTCAGTCACGTTTTAAGGTGCGAAGTATACCGACATTACAGTTTTTCGTTTCATTCAATAACTTTTGACTAACAACTAATTGAAAAATTGAATTTACAAAACGAAAAGCTGTAATTGTCGGTAAGCGTATATAAGGTACAGAAGTAATGCTATAAGTTCACAGATTTATAGCATTATTTATATGAAAAAAAAAACAATCATAAGATTTGTTTCTATTTACACTAAATTTAAAAGATTTATACCGAAATATAAAAAAAACTAATATTTTTTCTATCAATGGCACTGTCTGCATAGTATTAATATAGTTTTAATTACGGCAGCTTTTTGATAAAACCACTAATCAATTGACCGTAAGATTACTAACAAGTAATAATTTTTTTCAAACATTCTCAACAGGTGTGCTATTGCAATTTTTAGCAGATTTTTTTTTCTATGTGCACAAAACTATATGGAAATATTTCGTAGTGGCTTTTATACTAGAAAAATATCAATTTGTTTTATTCGGTAGAGCGATTTTAATTAATTTTTTCACTAAGTGTATAATAAAACAATTAAATCCATAAATTTTCACATGTATAAAGAATGTAAACAAATATTATACCTACGTAATTCTTTTTTATAATTTTTTTTATTTATCAAAAAATCTGTACATTCAAACAAACTATTGGGATTTGTGGTCACGTGGTCAAGATGGCCGCGCAGAGTAGGGCCGAATACATTGCCAGCATAGAGAGCTCACGTGTTTTTTAAATTTTATTCGAAATTTAGCAACAATATAAAAAAATTTTCAAGGGAAATTTGTTCAGTCAATTAATTGGCATCGTTCTACGAAAATTTAATCGAAGGAAAAAATTTTAGTGAATATGGTATAAAAAGATGCCAATTAATTGACTGAATAAATATCCCGTTGAAAATTTTTCATATTATTGCTCAATTTTAAATAAAATTGAAAGAACACATGAGTTTCCTATGCTGACAATGTATTCGGCCCATGTTTTTTGCGACCACCAATCCCAATTGTACAAATTAGCAGAAAGTTACCAGGTTTTTTAGTAGTATATGGCGCACACTATAGAAGTTAGAGTATACTGTTAAAACTAGTTAAAATTTAATTTTTTTTACACCACAGTTAAAATTTTAGTTATTTTTACCATTATATTCTACTAAATTTTACTTTAGGTTTGGTATAATTTTTAAAATATCTTTGGTGAAAATTGTTATGTAACCGTATTGAAATACTAAAACCCTTGTAGAAATTTTTGTCCTTTTGACGAACGGTTGGCCAAAACAATCGACTAAAAACACATGGCCAACGGCTGCCCAACCGCTAGTAAGCATTTCTACCAGGGAATGTATATAACAAAATTTACTATACATTACTTTATTACTTTTTACTATAAGGCAATTACTATAAATCTATAAAACCGACTGTAGAAACAGTTAAAAAAAATAATAGAAAAATTATAAAATTCATAATGTAAAATTTTTCACCTCATAAATAACAAGCAGTGGCGCAAGCTTCTAAATGCTTCCAAAAGAAAGACAAAAATGTCCCTCCCGCCCACACACATGCACACATGCACACATGCACACACACACTCACACACACACGCGCGCGTGCACATAGACGAATAAAAAAGTAGCGCCTCGGCTCGGTGGTCGTAGTTATCACGTGCCAAAAGTCCAAGCGACGATAGGATATAATATCGCCGTCGGGCGGGCGGGCCATTGTTCGCCCCCGCTATATCGTGTCTTGGGAACGAGCTTTTTCCAGCCGAGCCTCTCGAATTCGCGCTTGAATTACGAGGCTCCGGGGCGGCCATTGTCCCCCCCCCCCTTTTTTACATGCGAGGCGCGACAAATTTTTTCTAATGGCTTGTTTTCCTTCCCCGCGCGCCTCGCGATTTACTGTTATTTCCCCGTGCTTCTTTCTTTTTTTTTTTTTTTTTTTCGTTCACTGCTGCACCTTCCGACGTCGTTTTTTATCGGGGAAATTTCATTTCGCTTTAAAGTGACGCTTACGCGAAAATTGACGAGGCCTTAATTGCCTTTTTATTATCGCGCGCGATCGATAAAGCGGTTATCCCCGCTAGTTGTAATTAAGCGTAATTATTTGTACGATTTGAATTTCACGATAAGGCATTTAATAGTACGGTTTAATGGTCTTCGGGAATTATTTGTACCTTACTCGCCAAGTATCGCATTAAAAGTGTAAATTGACGCTGAGAAGGTAACGTCAAGTTTGTAAATGTTAATAGGCTGGAAAATTAGAATTTTTCAGGTTTTTTTTAGAGGAATATCCATTAATCGTAATGATATGTAATCGCTTCTATTAGAATCAACGAAAACGAACATGAAAATCGACACAAAAATCGACACGGATTTGCTTTCTGAATTTCTGATCGAAAATCAAACAAAAATTTTTTAACCATTAGTATATAGACCTGTGCAAGACAAAGAAAACTACAAGATTTTCTCGTCTCGTCTAGCCATAAAAAATCTCGTCCCGACAAAATTTCTTGATGCTTTTCGAGAATCTGGATCTGCAAGAGGTTCTTGATGCAAACAAAATATCGCATGCAATTAAGAATCTCGGGTTTTTCCAGAAACTTGATTTTCATGAGACTCTTGATGCAAAAAAAATCTCAAATGCTATCGAAACCCTGGTGGAAAAGTAAAGCATATTATAGCTATAAATTAGCTGATTTTTTTCGATATGCTAAACTTATAGCTATAAATATAGCTACAATACCGTTAAAAACGACACGAATTCTGTCTATAATATAGCTATTTGAATGCTTCATCAAATATTATAAATTAGACAAAATTGAATGTTCCTTTCAGTGTAAACAATAATCAATTTTACAATTTTTTGACTATTTATTTAAGTTTATTAAATTATTGGTCAAGTCGGGCACAGGTATAGTATACATACTTTTACACTTGTCTAGAAAGTTAAGTATCTGAAGATTTTCAAAGTACTTTAAACTAATGTTTGTTAAATATCACAAAAAAAGGCGGAAGACATTTTTGAAATATGAATGACATTTTCATAATCCAAGGAAAAATTATAGTTTTTCTAGTCGCATTATGCTAATTCATGATTTTTCTAGTAAAATTGCAGTAATTACAGTCATTTATAGCCATGATTATCTTATTTTTACAATAAAAACTACTAGCAATTTATTTTCACTTTTCAAGTTACCCTCCACTTATAAATTTCGAAAAGTAGTTCAATACCCGTCCTCCGCCAACCCAAACGCAAAAAAAACATTAATTCAATTAAACTAATTAATTACCGCCAGTTCCATCGCTAACAAATCCCAAAAAACAAGTTACCCAGCATCGAGTAAAAGTCACACGACCGCATTTCCACTACCTTATTCTCCATCAAACCGATAAAAAAAAAGCCTTCCACCGCGAGAAATTGCCGGAGCAATTAAAAAAAAGAAAAAAAGGCCGAGGGGGCCTCGGGTGTGTAAATAGCAGTCGTCGGGGAGGGCGAATGTCGTCCCGCGATAACTATCCGGCAATTGTTCGGCGCCGTGGCGCCTTGCAAATTGGCTCGCTTTCGGAAGCCCGTAATTACGGACGGCGCACACACCCGGGAAGTCGCGCGCGCGCACGCAAAATCGCCGCGGGAATTTTGCGAAATGGGAATCGCACGCGCGCGCGCGGGCATCTCGCAAATCCTTATCGTTCGCTCGATTAACGTTTCGCTCGGTCTTCCTATCGCTTTTTTTAAGGGGGGTTTACACCTCTAAATTATTGTATAGAAAATATCCTAAAACAGAAAAATTTTAATAATTTACTAATATTATTATTAATAAATACCTAATAACATAATAATAATATTACCATCCTGTGCATGGAACCTGGCCACAGACTATTTATAGTATTTCTTATAAATATAGGACTCTTTACTGCATAACTTAGTAGATCTTCCAAGGTAGGATGGTAATTTTTAAGACCGGTTGCAGCGCGCATGCGCGTTTCATAAAAGTTTGCAACTAACCTTTACGACGCCAGGTGGCGATCATTGAGTTAGTCGTTTTCTCCCGCAAGTGACCAAATATCACCGCGTTTAATATATAAGAGTGATTTACAGACACAAATTAATAATATAATTTACTGCGACCGTTTGTAATACATGCATTAATTTTAGCGAGTGCGTCCAAGTTATAGGTTAGGTTGAAAATGCGTTGAACGTTATATTAGGATAATAAGTGTATATATGTTATACTAAACAAAAATAACAAAATAATAAGTTGACCACGGATGATTAAAAATAAAGTTCTTAATACTTAAGAACAAAATGTTTTATAATTTTCAAAGAAATATTGTAAAAATTGTAAGTGGATTTATTAAAATTTATTAAGTATTCTAGAAAAAATATAATTCAGGATAGTAAAATTTAAGAGTTGATCAATTTTACTAGACTGTCTTGTAAAAATTCCTATACTGACAGTCTGTGGCCGCATTTCCTTACAGGATGGTAATTTTTGTTAGAATTTCTAGTAATGTTTCCCATCCTTTTTTCTCAGTGTACGCACGCAGTTAATCTGCGATCCTCGGTTAGAGTCAATTTTAAGTTTAACTAACAGACGTCAGAACATTTTGTATTGAGATTATTTGTCAATTTGTGGGATAGAGTGAATCTGATCCGTTTACTTTTTTGAAAGCAGTTATTTTTTTGTGTACGAAAAAATTGCACTCCACTGAGGATCTAACACCAAGTTTAGTGTTATAAGTGACTAAAAAAATTGAAACAAACTGTATTGTTGGTAATAATTAAAAATATCGAATACGAATTATCCCCCACCCTTATACAAGGTCTTTAAAAATTCCCACTTTTTTATGGCGATATTATTGAACATTTCCAATATTAAATGATTAATTATAATTGTATCCTTCTAAAGGAAATTTTACGTTGGTAATGAAAATTGTGTTGATAATAAATTAACACCAAAGAAGCTTATTATGGCTCATTGGAAGTCATGTACACTATTTTAAAGAAATTCATGTATGAGCATACGAATGCGATCCAATTTCAGTTTTATTCAATGTTTACCCTGAAACCCCACGTTTCGTGTATTAATTCATTTTAATCGCGCGTCGCCGGCCAGCGACGAATAACAAAGTCAGCGCTTTGCGGCGAAATTTACACGGGTAATAAGCGTTGAGTGAATTGACGTCCCGCGAAAATGACGCAGTTGCATTGACGACATCGGTTTAGGTAACACCGTGAAATTTTACTCGCATTACACTCGAAGAAATGCGATCCTCCGCGGAATTTGGCTATTGTTCGGTTTCACCTTTTTTTTGTCCGTAGCTCAGCGGATTCCATCGCTTGCGTGACGCACGCAGCTGAACAAAACAATTCTCTATGAGAAAGCAATATGCAGTCTTCCCAAATACATTTTTTTTACAAATTTTTTAATAATTCATTAAATTGAGTAAAATTTATCGATATTAACAAAATATTTAATACTGAAAAATTGTGCGATATAATTAATTTTATTGAATATACCTGCAGGATAAACAGACAGTAGATGCAAAACTACACTATAAATTTAGCTGTAAGATGTCAAGCTTATTTTACTTTCATAAGTATCTATAGAAACAACTTTAAAGAAATGTACAGTTTACTTATAAGAAATGAAGAATTAAAATTTTACAAATCTAAGGCCGTCATTATGCTTGCTGTTTTTATTGTGAGAAATGTTAATTTTGTGGATTTTGAAATAGCATTTTTACTTTTTCTAAACGAACATATTTTACTAATACCAACAGTTAGATTTGCTGGATATTTTTTTGTTTGTTTCTACAAATATTTTTTTTTGCATTTTGAATTTTTTGCGATGTTTCACAGGTGACTCATTTTTCTGATAGCAAGATTATAATTGAATTCGGAGAACTCGACTATGGAGCAACGGCGCGATAGATTGAGTTATACTGCCCGTTCTGCAGTTAAACAACTATTTATTACGCGGGCCAATGATTTTCTAGTTGATTTACATTTGAAATTAACGATCAATGAATTAGTTACTATTATTTACAGCGCTTGAGTTGTGTACAAAAATTAAAATTGCCTAGTTTTAAATGCCATTACCATTAAATTCTGATATAAATTAATATTGAGCAGTTAAACAATTATGATTTGATTTAATTTACAGTAGTTTCAAATTATTATGCTGCCTGCATTCGATTATGTATTGAAAAAATGAACCGATTTTCTTGACGGCATTTAAAATGTAGTGTCTTACCACACCCGTCTGTTTCTACTTCCAGGCATTAAGTCGCTCCGATGAGCTTATAATACGATATCAATATGCTATGGCTGATTCAACTGTACGATAGAATTACTGCACAAAATTTTCAATTTTGTTTAGCTATATGATGCAATTGACGGTTTGATATGCGCAGGGTTCAAACTGATGATCACAGTGTATAAAACTTGAATAAAACATCCATTATTAAAAATAATTCTTCTTTATCGAAATTTGAAGTCGACAAAATCTTCGATAAAACAGATGAATAATGATCAACAAATTCATAACCAAATAATGAAAGTTAGAATGTTTGCGCGAACCGCTAGGCGCGCTCAAATTAACTAGTATTAAAAAAAAAAAAAATTATAATAATAATCGACATTAATAATATCGATCTCTAACAGAAGGTTTGATTGTAGGTTAGCTTTTAGTATGAACAATATTTTGTTTTTATGACTGTGATAGTGTGGCCTCACAGATTAGTCTTGCTGCAGTTCCAATACCATTTTCTTTCCAGTAGCTAATCCAAACTATTAGCGTCAAAATAAAACTTTTTTTCTGTAAAATTAAATTCTTTAAAAATTTATTTCGGATTTCGGTTTTTTACGCACTTTTACGGTGAGTTTCATTGTAAATTTTCGAGAATTTTTTTCAACGCATATACGAAGTACATCGTTAACACGAAGTGGATATATATTGTTTGAATGCAAAGTAATAACTGCAAATGAACAATAATAATAATAATAATAATAATAATAATAATAATAATAATAATAATAATAATAATAA
>JAXIUT010043347.1:2024-12189 GCA_035586675.1 Eurytoma californica | reverse complement strand
AGAGAGAGAGAGAGAGAGAGAGAGAGAGAGAGAGAGAGAGAGAGAGAGAGAGAGAGAGAGAGAGAGATAGAGAGAGAATTCGCACTAGATAAATATAAAATTTCTTTAATTGTTGGATCATTTTTTTCCAACCGAATTAGTTAATTGTCAATATTAATTGATCTTACAATTTTCATTTTTGCGTGGCAAATGGCAAGTTATAACATAATTCTCTTTGTGTGGTCGTATGTTTCGTCCAGTAGTAACGCTATTGGTTCAACTTCGCTGAATAGCAGAAGGAATAGTCATGGAATTATTTAACGGATAGTAAACACAATTCAAATACATTGAAAGAATTTTAAAAGAAATTTTATGATATTTAACAATACTACATTTTTATTAATGACAGTGTAAAACTAATTATAGAAATACTTGTTTAGTAGTTAAAGTACAAAGGATTTCTGTTTATTGTATTAAATGTATGAAATATTTAAAAAGATAAAACATGCTGTTATCTTTATATACCGTAAACACAGTCTCCTTTATTAAAGACATTCTTTAATAAACATTAATTGACTTTAAAGTCTGATGAAAATAGTTCATGAATACAATTCGAAAAAAATTTATGAAGATAAAACACTAAACTGTTAACAAAATGAAATAATTTATAAGATCAAAAATGCAATCGAAATGTTATCACTTTAGTAGATCATTTGATAGAGAAAGTTAAGAGAAAAACACTTAATGATTTGAGAAATGCATTTGCGAATAAGAATTAAGTGCCATCTAGCGGGAAATAGGTTTATCAATAATTTTCTGCGGTAGGCAGTCGCAGCAGGAGCCAGTAATGCCAGTGCAGGAGTGTCGGAACACTAAGCGACTGTTGAGCTCAACTGTTCTAAGGTCGAATCTCCCGTATGGTCAATATAGTCACTTGCAGTCGAGAATCCTGCTCCCAGTACTCCCACCCAGATAGCCCGGTTCTCCGAAGCTGCGGCGGCGCGGCAGTGCGGCGACGCGAGAGTCGAGAGTTCATTCTCCTCCTCTTACTCTTCCTCTCTTTCTCTTATTCCTGATGCTTCTTCACTACAGTTCTCTGCTCAGAACATCGATGTCCGATGTGATCTCGTATGCTCTCTACCGTAACTCAAATATTTAATAATATTATGACTGATGTATCTTCCCTGATCCTATTTTTCAGTCTTGCCGGAAAATAATTTCGTGGTACATAAATACTTTTCAGACTTCTAGAGCAATCTGTAGGTGTCGAGCTGCCACTAAAGCTACTATCCATACAGAGAATATCGATGTTTCGTCCCTTTGAAAATTGAAAAGCCTGCACTAAGCTACAGAGATACGTCCCCTCCGCTTTTAGTATACAATGCGCTTGAACATCACTACCTACCTATTGTCTGCATCTTTTTCTTAAAAAGTCAGATTCATGTTCGGAGAATTTTTAAACGTTCAATGTTATTTCTTTCAAAATCATTCAAATTCTTCATTTATTGAACGTGATTTTTGGGATTAATATGTTTTTGTTTAATTCATTTACTCTTGTAAATTCTGAACTGTTAAATCTTAGAAAATTTTTTATCGTATAGAAAAAAGCTATTTTTTGACGTACAGTTAAATATTGTACTCTTATAATATCTGCTATAAATCAATGTGGATGTAGTATTGATTGAAGTAGTTGATAAAAAGTCTTCCAATATTCATTACAATGCATGAGTAGCATAAATCGTTATATGAGTTTCCAAGTTCGTATGCCGACACACATATCTAAGAAAAAATATTCGATTTTGTTAAGTGTAAGGGGTCGTGAAGTCGCGGTTTATTCTACTCTCTTATTTTGACAGTGTTTAGCCACTTTTTTGTATTTAATATAAAGCATACGATAATGTTACATATAGTAAATATATCAATAATAAAATATTACATATCTCACTATTAATTTAATATTTCGCTTTTTCGTACCTTGAACAGGAAAAATGACTGCAATCGACCGTAGCCTTTCTAAGAAATTTTTGCAAGCTTGTCACAACGGTAACTTGGCTAAAGTAAAACAACTTGTTGATGAGCATTGCATAGAGAATTGGATTGTTTATCGACATAATGATACAGGCGATACGGCGCTACACGTCGCAGCTAGAGAAGGGCATATTGCCGTTGTGAAATATTTATGCGAAAATTGGATTGAACCAGAATATAAAGTTAACGTTACTAATTTTGATATGAAATGTCCTCTACACGAAGCTGCTCAGTTTGCAAGAATTAGTGTTTTGGAATATCTTATAGCTCAAGGTAACTAATGTATCAATTTTATTTAATTTCTATATTTACAACTAAATTATTTCCTTTTGGAATAAGCAAAATATTTAAATTTGTAGACAATTAACGATTTATTTATTTGCAAATTAGACGTTAAGCAAATTTATTGAAAGGAATCTTCTTTTCTCTTCGAGGCTGAATTCTCAAACTTGTTTTCAACAATATTCAATTTTGCAATGTTAAAAATAAATTCTCCGATAGAGGAAAGGTCCACTTTTCGTGTTTTCGAGAAAACGCAGTTTTAATATATACTACATCTATCTGTAAAAGCAACATTTTTTATACTAAGGTACTACTATTCTTCGATGACTTATTATGACCGCTAATTCCTTTCGATTTATGGTGATACAGAATAGAAATGACTCGTTATATCCCTATAATTAAGCAAATATACCCAGTTGTCTCGTTTCTTCGGTAAAGTGAACTAAGTCGTTTTTCCACTATGTGTGCTTTTTAAGCCAATCATCAATCAAGATAAAGATTTCGTAGTCATAAATAACGTGAATACAGGATGAAAATAAAATAAATATTATCGTATATGCTTAGTCATTAAGGCTGTTAATATCATTATTTTCAAAAAAGTATTTAAAATAAAAGTGTTATATAGAACTCACCTTTCAGACTTGGGGCATATCTTTTATCGCCTTCGTAAAAAAATCAATTCTCTGTAAAAATTTAATTCGTTACGAATTTAAAACAAAAATCCATTTTTCTTTGTAATTTAAATTTATTTCAATTATATTAGTTTATTTTAACTTGATAACATTGATTAAAACTGACGCTGACAATTCCATTAAGTAATATTATATATTCCTCTTAACGAAAAACTCAGAATACGTTTCATGAAATATGTACGATTAAATGCTATTGTTTCTCGCAGATAAATAACTTCCGAAACTGCGCAACCGTTTGCCTAAAAGAATTGCAAACGGAATCATATTATGCATATTTTTTATTTCCGATGTAACGAAAGTTTACTTTTATCGTGTTAAATTTCACAATAATATCAATTTAAGTTCACTTTCAAAGCTTATGGTTCTCTGCATAAAAATTTAAGTCCCTATAAAAACGCCATTTATTTCTTGAACTAAATTCGTAAAAATGTCATTTGTTATGTGAATTGAAGCACTTAAATCTGCAGCAAAATTATTAGAATACAATTCTATATTCAAATATGTATTTTATTTTTTATAATTTCATTTTATATTTACGAATTAATGATGCATAAGAAGCGAGTAAATGCGGCTTTAATCGCTCAACCGCTTTTAAAAAACCGGTCCACTATACGAGATTTTAGTAATGATCTTAAAATTGCTCGCAAAATTTGTATAAAAAACATGTTCTGCAAAAAAGTTTGAGATTAGCACAAAAAATTTAAATATTTTTCAACTATACCTGGATTATGAAAGACCGAGAAGTGGTCTAATGACAATTTATTTGATAACGTATATTATATCATATAATATCGCTGAAATAATTAACGTACTCATTTTGCCCAAGTCTTCTTTATATAATTAAATTTATACTGTACTTTCAATATAAACAGAGAAAAGAAAATATCTATATCCATCTAAATAAATTCTTTTGTTTAAGGAGCTGATGTTAATTGCTTGAAGCGAGCTGATTGGACTCCACTAATGTTATGTTGCACAAAGAGGAGTAATGACGCTTTAAATTGCATAAAAAAATTATTGAAGTCGGAGGCAAATGTGAACGTTCACAATAAAGATGGTTGGACGTCCTTTCTGATAGCCTGTCGCTCAGGAGATTCAGAAATAATTTCATTGTTACTAAATCATTCGCCCACCTCTATCCATGATAAAAGTACAAATGGACGAACAGCTTTACATATTGCCGGTATGCGCATTATTTTGTTATCAATATCAACTAAATATAAAAAATAAAAATTCAGCCTTTTAAGGAGGAAAAATGGAATGCGCTTTTTGCGTGTATTTTATTTTCAGCGCTGCACGGTTGTCAGGATGCTTTAAATATACTTCTTACGGCAAAACCAGATTTGCTGGAATACTGTGATTCATCCGGCTCCACGCCATTACATGAATCCGTCAAGAGCTTAAATTTTAGCATAACCAAATATCTTCTTAAAAGAGGAGCTAATGTACAAGCTGTAGATAATATATCTCAGAATGTCCTGCATATAGCCGCTGCTGCTGGAAACGTTGACGTCATTCAGTATATCCTCGATAATACAATCATTGATGTCAATGTTGAAGCGAAGTTTGGCTTAACACCTCTACTTATCGCTCAAAGAAATAACCAAATCGAAGCAATTCAACTTCTTTCCACTTAGTTGCATATCGAACCATCTTAAAATTGTCAATAAACATATTTTGAGTTAAAATATAATTTTAATTATTTTGTAAAAGAAGGAGAAAAGGAATTTACTATATTTTTTGTTTAATTCCATGATGATAAAAACGATCGACGAATTTTTTGTATCAGAAATAGTTTCGTAGATATCCAAGATAAAATACAATTGACGATAATGAATATCATAAATCACTGCTTTATAAGCGATTCTGAGAATGTTGAAATATTGATTAACATTAATTACTTACCTTTAAAATTATACTAATTTTTCTGTCTTTATTGAAATGCAAGTCCTGAAAATAAAACATTCCGAAAATAAGTTACATTTTTTTACCTCATTTTTAAAGAAAGCTTGATAGATTGAATAATACTCTATAAGCAGAATAAGAGATAGTATATAACTAATAAAAATTAGTATCTTTGCGTCTATAAAAGTATCGACTTATAAAGATTTTTTTATTTATAATAAATTTTATAAAAAAATTAGATAAATCTGAATAAGGAGCAGCTTTAACGTCAGATATTTATGTGATAGTTAAATAGAGCAAGTGAATTAATAGAATGTCTTACGCATTATTTATATTCACAGGGCGAAGTTGGAAATTCCTTTTTGTCTCATTTTACTTTACTCCTTTTTTCCGAAAAGTAATGTTCCAAGTTAAAAAATTCAATAATTGTTATTTTAAATAATAAAAATTATTTTATAAGTTGAAGAATTTCTTGCAACTTATAAAAATTACAGTTTACACTAATTTTTATTAGTGCCTGAACTTTGTGCTCTTTTTCTTACAAAAAATGCATTTTTTATTAGGAATTTTTAATAATATTTACTATCTTTTTTCTCTCCGCGTCTAAAAAGGATCTATATTGTCCTAAAAAACAAGATTGAGGATTATTTGAATCTGTTCAAAAACATACTATTCATTTAATTCCTAAAAATATAACGATTTTTATCACATTAAATCAGATAATAATCCAGATGTGAAACACTATACCTGCATAATCTGTATGCGATGAATCAGCATGATTAAGATGGATACTTTACGCTAATATGATCAGTTAATTATTGTTGAAAAATAAAGTAAAAAAATATTAAAAAATATTTACAATAATTACTGTATGAAATTCAATATTTTATTTATGACATTAGAACGAAAATCTTATTGTGCATTTAAAATTCTATAATTATTTGAACCGTATATAATACAAGTCACTTTTCTAATAATATTCTCGTTATTGTCAGATCTACGAAATATGGAATATAAAATAGTATATTATGCACCGAGGGGATAAAGTGGGCTGTGTACTCCCTGCGTGTAATTTGTCGCCCGAGCGAAGCGAGAGTGACAAACACGCAGGGATCGCACAGCACGTCTTATTCCCGAGTGCAATATACGATTTTTTATATACCTCAGGGTAAATTTTGTAATTATTCGTGCCGAAAAGGGAAAAAAGTGCTGCATTCTTTGTCTAACCTCACTCTAGTTCCCAGCGCTGCGAACTAGAGTGAGGTCTAGGGAAAGAATGTATCACTTGTTTCCCGGTTCGGCGGGGATAAAGTACGAACTTTACGATGGGGTATGTAAAACACAATTGTTTAAAAATTGAATACAGAACAAAAAGTTAAATAAAAATTATAAATTTGTGACGTAAGATCGTTAGTACCGTGCATCAATAAGTAAAATCGCGGCGGTATCGATACCAATGCGGTCACCACGATCGAGTCCTTTACCTTAGTGGCGTGCAAACACGTTACAAGCTATTTAGTTTAGAATATTTTTCCTTCCGAGTTTCTAGTTTCCTGAAATTATAAGAAGCATGGAAACAAGGTTTATGGAATAAAAAAAATATGACTTGAAGATTGGTACACATTTATTTACTCCTTTGTATCATCAGACAGTCTTAGTATAGAAAATTATTAAACATAGCCCATCATGGGCTGAAAATTATTAGCTTCACCCGTTCCACGCTCTAGCACAATAAGTGAAGTTTACCGTACGAATCAACGTTTATTAATTCAAACTTGTAAAAAAGATTTATGGCATGAACTGGCGTATTTGTATAAAATTCGACTTGTTAATAATCAACAAGTTGTAACGTTTTTACTTTAATAAATTGCTGACGCGTTGTGGATTTTCGAACGCCTGCCTTATTTATTGCATCTGGCAGTGAAATTAAATATTAGTTTATCGGTTGGCTAAGAAAAGTGAACGTTATATTTGATCTATATTTGTCTGAGTCATATAATCCACTGTTTTGAAGAAATCTTCATCACTTTGTTCGCTTGCATGCCCTTCGACCGTTTCACGGAAGGCAATTTTCATTTTTCTTACATTATTATTTATTTATAGCACTCTAACCTCAAAATGGAAACTTAAAAGCCAATTTTTGGCTCTCGTGCAATAAAATACCGTACGAAACTGGTGCATAAGTCATTGAATAGCACGCGCGACTTTTCGTCGCACGGGTTAAATAATCAACTTCCGTACCGGTGTCGTAATGTACTATTTCTTTTTCTTTTTTTTGAAAAATCTACTTCGAAGGAATATTTTTTAATTAGCCGATAGCTAGGTAGAAATTTTCATATTTTACTTTTTCACTTAATTTATTTACATGCCCATTATGTTCAGTTCTTATATTATCGCGCGTATCTTTTCACATGAACTATTTATTAAATTTTTACTACTATCTAGTAAATTTATTTACTTAGATGATTCACATAAATTTGTTACGAAGATTTTCGTCAATCGCACTTATATCAGAAGTGTTCAACATGTACAACGGTATTTACATATATTTACAATGTTATAGATAAATTTTCGGCATTTACACTGCATATTACTTTAAAGAATATGCAGCGACTTAAAGAATCGTTACGACTAATGTCATTATCATCAAAAGATACACTTGTAGACTTTCTTACAAATTCGTTATTTTTGTAGGAACGAATTTATGCGATTATTACGTTCCCCAATAAATGTGTGTCTGTAAAATTTTATTGACTTACATGCATAAAAGAAATGACCAACAAATTGATTTGAATCGGAAATTTAGAAAAGGAAGTCGTACGAAAATTTTCTGATTGAACTAGAAGAGAGCATAGACACATACTTAACTTACTATTAGTTCTTTACTAATAAACAAAATGCGTATTTATTATCACGATTGTGAAAAAAGTCGCAATCTTCTCTAACCTCTGGCAAGGACCTTTTCTCAATAAGAATAAGAATAAAATTGGTCTTTTCGTGTAAAATGCAAAACTGAAAGACTTGGCTAGGTGCTGCAGGACGGCCGAGTCTTGCAGACGAGATTGTTAAGGCAGTTGTCATGATTCAATATAAAATTCCTTTGTTCATTTATATAATCGATTATTTAGCACAGTCCCTATACGAAACTCATTACTTCTTTAACATGTTCACATGAAATATATACATATTCCTCGTAAGAAAAAAATCAATTACCTGTTAACCCTTTAACGGTAGCAGTTGACCTCTCCACCAACAGAGTCCTCCCACTTTTGACGAGCCTGCGAGTGGGTGCTCAAAAATTATAACCTATAAAACTTAAAATAATTAAGTAATGCTCAATTGTTACTCTAATATACATGTTCGTTAATCGCGCATTACCATAACAGTTGCGTTTAAATATTCACTTAAAGCTCGCCTTAATTGAAGTTGAAGAAATTTAAAAATCTCTTTAGATGCGGCAGTACGTTCCTGCTTGGCTCGCTATTAATGTAACTTTTTAATCGCGGTACGCAATTAGCCGGGCCTCGCAACGATTCAGTTTCGGGCAGTGCGGCCGTTAGAGGGTTAATCAACCTTGATTCATCCACATCACTAGATGGTTCATAGGGTTTAAAAGTTATAATTAACTTGTTTGTACGTGTTTAAGAAGACAACTCCCTTAACTTTACCCCTAATATTTCCCTTAAGCTTTTTAAACTGGAATCATCCGTAGAAAACGTCAGTGCTTTAATTCTGCCCTATCTTAGAAACGCCTATGTGTGCTAAAAAAATAAATATCGCGCGGGATTTGCTTACTCTTAAGAATTAGATTAGCTGCAGCCAGGAAAAAGAGAGAGATCCATCTTCGTTAAAAAATAGCTAAAAAACAGTGACTAAGTTTGCTCTCTCTCTCTTTAATCCCGAACGAAGCCCTTGGCGAATACCGTAGTGAAAAGCCCATAAGTAATATGTACACAGTTTGACGGAGCTAGAAAAATAAAGTTATCAGAATACGGCGGCTTCGATACTCAAAGTGGATATGTGGCTGTGGGTAGTGTCGGATCACAGTATCGGGGCCTAGCACTCGCTGTAGGAAGGTGGGGCGAGGCCGCGGGCAGTGTAAAGCTCGGTCTGGGGCTGCAGGTGGCAGACGACCGTGTGTCCGTCGAGAACGGCGACGGTGCGCGTGTGGTCCTGTGGCCTGAGCTGCGGCTGGGGCTCCGTCGCCTCCAAGTGCCGAGGCTGCTGCTGCCGGCGCAGCTTCTCCAGGGCCCAGGAAGCCTCGAGGCCGCGCTCCACCGCCGGCGAGTAGGGGATGAGGGGACGGTGGTCACCGTAGCTGCGCGAGGACTGCCGCGACATGTCGCTCTGCCGGCGGCCGTCCTCGTCGGACATGTCGGAGGCGAGGCCGGCCTCGGGGCAGCCGGTCGCGCGTTCGATCTCCTCGTACACGGGGTCGTCCTGGCCGGCCGGGCCGAGCCCGTAGTGGTGCTGCTGCTGGTACTGCTGGTGCAGGTGGTGGTGGTGCTGCTGGTACTGCTGCTGCTGTTGCTGCTGCAGCCGTGCCTCGCGGATCTCCGTGTAGGTGTGGTTGTAGGGGGAGCTGGTGCGCCGGCCGGTCGTGGCGCGCGAGCCCACCTCCAGCTCGCCCAGCAGCCGACGCTCCCGCGCACGCAGCGAGTAGCCCTGCAGCGTCATGGCGCCGTAGCCGGCGAGAACGCGCGGGCTCTCCTCCTGCTCGGAGCCCTCGTGTCCCGAGTCGCGTGAGTGCGTCTTAGAAGAAGTGTTCTGTGGGCAGAGAGCAAAGTCGTCGCGCACGCGTCGAGCGGTTAGTCGGGTCGGTCGAGCGGCTCCCGGCTTGCGGCGCTCGCATGCGACGGCGCCCGGTTGAGATGCAGCGCTCGAGGAACGGAGGCACAGAAGCGAGTTAGTTACCTTCCACGCGAGGTTTTTGTTAAGGGGTCCCCAGGTAGCAGTAGCAGATTTGGGGATATTGGGAGCTGGGGTTAAGAGAGTAGAAGCATGGTGTGGCTGCTGGTGCTGGTGGCGTGCGTAAGGCAACGTCGAGACCACGTGGCCGCTCGACTCTCGCTGCTCCTGCGCGTGCTGCAGCCGCCTCTCGCTCGTCGCCCAAGCACCGCCGCGCTCCATGGTAGACACCAGGTACTGCAAAGCAACATTTCGAACGTTCGCCCTTATCTGCCCGCTCTTTTTCCCTCTCCCCCCGCCGCTTTTTTCCGCCGCTCCGCCGATCGTTCGGGCGGAAAAGCAGAGGGGGGGGGGGGGGGGGGGGGCGCCGG
>JAXIUT010043284.1:0-12205 GCA_035586675.1 Eurytoma californica | reverse complement strand
ATTTATATTGTTTTTCCATTATATGTTTACAGCTCTGATGAAGACACTATTTCCAGTGTCGAAACGTAAGCGTCTCATTAAATAAATTAATAACCATTGTTCGTACGTGATCATTCGAGACCTGTTTTCTCCGAAATAGATCTTTTAAAACAAACATGCAGTTTGCTCTTTTGCAAACTGCAGGGGAACTTTGCGTTATGCCCTTTTAATGATTTGCGGAAAAAGGACCTTTTAATGATTTGCGGTCTATGCTTATCTCAACTTTTACAAAAAGTGGAGTTTTGCCTTTTTGCCGGGAAGTCACAGATATTATGTTCTAGAAATAATATAAGCAATTTATTTATAAATTCATTTGATAAGTCAATCATTTAACTTTTGTTTTGCAACTGATGTTTTTATTTTATATATGCTTCAAATAATTCTAAAGACAAAAATCGAGAACCGTCTTACGAAATCAGTAATCTATAAGAGAGAATGATCCATTTAATTAACTTATTCTTGTTAAGAAAATGATACGTATTATATTGTACGCATGTCAACATACCGAAATATAAGAGTATAGCTCGCCACGACGAGTAACCATGTATCCAATAGTTCTATTTTAAGTTAAAAAAGTAGTAAAATTCAATTATTAATAGACTTATAAGACCAGTTTCAACGGACAGGACAACAAATACATATATCGTACTTGATTTTCTCGCCCATAAGTTGTTATAGTTTTGTTATTATTAAATTTGATTTAAAATTTTGGTATTACTTTACTACATTAAAGTTTAAAAAATCAAATAAAATGAAAATTTAATTGAATTTCATATCCTTTTGAATTCTAGGAGAATCCTCTTAATTGTAGAAACAAATAAGGCTGAATAATCATTTGATCAAAATCATTTGATTATTTTTAAATTTAAAAAAGCAAGAGTTTCTCTATTAAACTTTTTGCTTCTTCTTAGTAGTAGTGAAAACTAATTATTTTTATTTTTTTTATAGTTGATGGTTTAGAATCAAATAATCTACATCAGGTAGATTTTAACGAGATAGAATTTCAAGAAGTTGATATTGAAGGAAATGCCATACCCCAGATCAATGAGAATGATCAACCTCGTATACATGAAGAATTGCCATGTAATGTTCCATGTAATTTTCAACATGATCACAAATCTGATCAATTATATAAGAATACGGATCATGAAAAGTTATCGCTAGACAACAAGGATTGTCAAAAACATGTTCTCAAACATGACATGACTAACAACTTAACAGAAGGAAACATAGATTTTAAAAAAGTTGATGTAAGAGATAATAGCTTAGACTTAATCTCAAGAAAATGTCAAGTGGTGCCAGATATTTATTCTTTATTAAGTTGTCCAGACTTTGACAATGAGAAAGATAATTCTGGTAAACTGTGAATCTTTGACCATCCTATTTCGTTAAGAATTTAAAACTAAATTAATAAAAGAAAACGACGGCTTATGCTATCAAATATAATTTATTTGTTGAAGACGTTTCGGCTACATTGTAGTAGCCCTAGATTGCTAATACACGTTGGAGCGACCACAGACTGAAATTGATTTATTAATTTTTTACTTGTTTTTTAATGTAATTATTAACGTAACAGACTGCGTCTGTATGTCATGAATCATGAAACATACTATCAGATAAATAACTGGGCTAACACAAAATAAGAAGTACCACATACATAAGCACTACCACAATATAGGAGCACCATAATAAAGACTACCACAATTTAAGCGAAACGTGCTGTCAAATAAATAACTGTGTTGTCAAATAAATTATAATTGATAGCACAGTGCATCGTTTTGTTTTATTTATTTACTAAATTATAACTAAATTCTAAAATTCATGTACCTCATTTATTTTACATATTATAAAGACTCGGATGATGCAGAAAATTTCGAAGTATTGGACAAAGACTTAAATGTAGCTTTCATTCCGGAATTATTCGCCAATGATCAATGTAGCTCGAACATCGAATCATCAGCTTTCAACAGTACTGTTTTATTGAAATCGCTTGATACTTTTGCAGCAGAAATACCTGGTGAGTTGTTATTATTTTATTGCAAATTTGTAAGGCAAAATTAGATTATTAAACAAATCAAATGATACATAGGTGGTAATATATAGAGAACTAAATTTTAACGAAAAATTTATGTAAACTAACAACTTGAAAAAATTATAAACATACAGTTCTTTCATTATCCCAAGCATCAAGTTTTGGATACTGATTTTTCATTAAAAAATGCAGATTAAAATATACAGATTTATTAAACTAAACGAACTCAAATTCTGAATTTCCTAAGAAGCACCATTTTCTTCTGTCTGATTACATATTTTTAGACCAATAATGATTTGATATATAGCGCTGCAATTACCCGTTGAGATCTTCGCACTTTTAATTCGGTTGTTATAGCCAATGTGCTCCATCATTTTTCAATTAGGTTTTTATTATTTCAACGAATACCTTTATATTAAAATATTAATTTATAATATTCACACACATTTACCAGAAATTGTTATTTTATACTAAATGTCGTTCACAAAAATTGCAGCCCGTTCTTGTTTTGCGAAATAAAGTCAGTTCTTTTACATATTCAACGATTTTTGTATGAAGGAATCATCACTATAAACAACTAAAGCAAATAAATAGTGAAGTTGTATTTATACCTTAACGATAATTCAATTTTAAAAATGTATCTTTTTTATGTCAGGAAAAGTACACTAGAATATTTATTTATAACAATTATTAAGAAATGATATCCGCTTTTCTAAAGTATTAACTTAGTTTTTAACTCTGTTGCAGATGTTGAAATTTCAAGTTCAAAAAGTTGTGGAGAAGAACTTCCTCAAAAGAATAGTTTATTTAACTTCGATGACATTTATAGTGATAATATTTTATTGAAATCAGGTGAATTATCTGTATATGAAGTAAACGGAAATGACAAACCTGTACCCCCTGTTTCTGAATTATCTATATCTGAAGTAAACGGAAATAACAAACTTGTACCCTCTGCTTCCGAATTATTTGTATCTGAAGTAATCGGAAATGACAAATCTATAGACACTTCTTCATCAACTGTTTTCGGTGAGTTAAACTTTAAGTAATTGTCAAACAGTGTAATTATTTTCCTCTACTTTTTCATATAAATCATGCAAAATTTGAGTTCCATGTTTTTTGAAATTATTTATAAATATATTTTTTATGAAAATTCAATTTATAATAATTTAAACTAAAAACGTAAATAGATACATACAAATTTAATTTACTTAACTGTTAATTTTAAATATATTGTAAGACAATAATACATCTTTTTGAATGATAGTGATTCTGCTTAAATAAAAAAACCGCTGACAATAGATATTGGCACTTAGCTTCCTCCAATTTCATTTAGACTTCCTTTTTTTAATTTATTAATAATAATAATCACTTTCACATAAATAATTATACTACTTTTCACTAAAAAATTAAAATTATTATCTCAATATAAAACCAGTATACTACAAGAATCATTATAAAGATTAAGTAATAAAGGAAAACTTAATTAATTAAAACTTAATGACGATAGCTATTCCAAAATTTGAGGCGTGAACAAATAGGAAATTTTTAATGCAATCTTCAATAAATAATTTTCTGGATATACAAATGTATGGAGCCAATTTAAAAAGTTTTGTACTTATTTTCTAATTTTTTTTGTAGATATTCGTGATATTGAGATTATACGAGACTCTTTTAGTGATACAAATGTTTTGTCAATATCCGCACTAGGCGCCGAAGAATTCCATTTATCTGATGATGAAATTTTTGAGGATGAAACAGACAAACAAATAACTACACCAAGGAAAAGAAAGCGGGAGAGCTCTAATGGATATTTCCAAACTTCTTACAATCAAAGGGAATTAGTACCCAATGATAGTAGTTTAAAGAATGCATCTTCTAAATTAAGACAAACATATATACAAAATGATGAACAGAATGATTTAGATTTGGATGCATCTATTACCGAATCTGTTGATGAATCAGAATACCATCCAGATACTGATGAGGACGAGGAATGTTACAGCGATGATCTTTCAGTTTCAGAAAAAGCTCAAGTTAAGCAAAAGAAACGTCGTAAAGATAATGCTTCATATTTATCACCAGAGAATCGTGAAAATAAAGATTCAGGTGTTTTACTAGAAAAAAATCAAGATCAAGCTTCGTGTTCATCGCCAGTAAAAATTCAAGATAAATCATCACGTTTGCCCCCAGAAAAAAATCAAGATGAACAGACAGTATCCCAGACAGTTGTACGTCAAAAAAGAAATGCTACGTCTATACAGAAATTGCGCGATATACCCATGCAACAAAAAGTTGCTTCATCGTCAGAGGGAAGTAAATGGTACGACGATAAAAAAAATTTTTGTAAATATTGTCTGACAAAGGTACCTAGAATAGATAGACATCTACTAGCACATCATATCGATCAGAAAGATGTACTTGAAGCGTCATTGGAGCCACCACGTAGTAAAACGCGACGAGCACTATTAGGACGGATACGTATGGATGGAAACGATATGTACAATTCAAACAGAAAGATAAATCCCGAAGGTGAAATCATCGCAGCGCGAAGATTACGAGTCAAGAAATCAGATAAAGGTTCAAGTAAAACTAATCAACCGAATGCTAATGAAGGCGATAAATCTGATGAGATTGAAAATTTAGAAGAGGATTTGAATACTCAAGTAGATAAAGCATTAAAGAATATAGAAAATATAGAAAATAATCCTCCTTTTGAAACTAAATCCAGGCAAATTTTACCATTAAAAATAATATGTCCATATTGCCCAGGTTATTATTCTAGTAATACTTTACGAAACCACATTAAACTTATGCAGAATACTAATCCAGATGGTAATATGAGAAACCAATTAGCCTTGTCAAAAAGAGCTATGGGCTTGTGCAATGATCGAGCATCGGAAGCAGTTCGTAAGTACATTTTACCACCCCTCAAAACTGACGCAGTTGGTCGAGCTGCAAGATATGACTTGCTAATAATTCTTTATGCTAATAAGTACGTTATACGACATTCTAAACCTGATCAGCAAGGTTATGTAAGAGGTCACATGCGCCTCCTTGCTAAGCTGGTGCTGGCCCTAAAACAAATAAATAGGAACATTACTGATCTCGCCACTGTTTTCCGCCCACTGTATTGGCCTATATTAAGCCAAGCTATAAACAAGGTCTGCGAGCTTGATCAAGAAAAAAATAGATTTGCTATAATCTATAATGCAGAAACACTGCCCATTTTGCTTAGAAAATGCATTAAAATTCTAAAATTTGAATATACTGTGAAGGAAGATAAGGTAAGACTTGATTATGTAGAATCATTTGAAAGAGTATTCACTAACGAAGCTGAAATTGGCATTTCATACATTGCATTTATTTCACGAAAAGAAGCCAATCGTCACAAAGATGCACCAAAATTACCAGATTCTAATGAAGTATTGTGTTTTGAAAATTACTTGAATTGCAAAAGAAAAATAAGTTTAAAACATTTTGAAGCAGGAGGACGTGAGTTCTCGCATTATTTAAACATTACTCAGACAACTGCTGTATTAATATTACTTTATAATCGAAGAAGAGTAGGAGAAATCAGTAAAACTTTATTAGAAGATTATCTGCATGCAAGGAGAGCAAACCCAAACAGCGAATTCTTTCAACTGCTTTCTGAAGAGGAGCAAGCTCAGCGTTTAAAGTATACGAGAATAGATATACACGGTAAAAGGGCAGACGGAAAAGGTTCTCTGTACCTCTGCAATCAGAATGAGGAATGTATAAATCTTCTTATTAAATATAGAACTTTATTCATTTCTAAGGATAATGAATATTTATTTGCTTTGCCAAGTGGACCTGATGGACAAAGTCGACACATAAAAGTATGTGAGTTAATGTCAAAATTGAGCAAAGAGTGTTCAGTAAAATATAAAGAAATAGATGACCAGACGATGCGAGGAACTGAGTTGCGCAAACAGTTAGCAACAGTAAATGATATTGTTGGTGATGGTAAAAGTGGGGGACTAATGTCAAAGCACATGGGCCATTCCCAAACAGTCCATAAAAAATATTACAAACAAACTATTGACGCCGAAGATGTAGCAGTTACCAAAATACTAGACAACGTTCAAGCAGGAACTTTTAGAAACAAGAATAAGAGGCAAAAAAATGAAATTAAAGACAGCACATCAAAGCAATCCTCAGAATGTAGCAAATTTTCTGAGGCTTCCTCTTCTGGGAGTGAAACAACGAGCGATTTTGAATACGACAACAAAACAGAACATTTTATTTATGAGATCAAGCCATCGACTTCTAAAGATAATCTAAAAGGTAAGAAGAATAACTGATATTTCGGAACAATTACAGAATGCTGTTTTACATTTCATAATCCCTCTGTGCATAATCCCGAGATATATATCGGATTTAAAATATACCTTCAGTCCTTGCCAAGAAGGTTTGAAATTAACCAGTAACTGTACCACAAATAATTAAATAATATTGTTAAAGAGTTTTTAAGTAGAATAATTTTGTTAAATAGTAATTAAATTTTTTTCAGCGAAAATTACTAGAAGATCTTGGTCCAACGAGGAGCTTTATGCTTTTCAAAAAGGGTTCGAGGAATGTCTTCAGACAAAAAGGTACCCATCAGCTTCCGAAATTCGCTCAGTTAAAGAAAAATACAAAGAGCTAGATAAAAGAACAGAGAAAATGATTAGAGTAAGATTTTCTAATCTTTTTAAAGCTAAGCAAATGAAAAAAATACGCGACTATGAAGATCTATAAAAAAAGTTTAGTTTTTAGAAATATTGAATCTTAAATTATAATTTTTCCATTTTAATGCTTAGTTTATAAGCAAGTTACAGTATTATAAAACGACCAAATTGCAAAAGCATAGTCATTTGATTATTATATCAAAATAGTAGGCATAAGTGTTTCATAAAATCTTCAAGTTTATTATAATTTTGTATCTTAACAGGCAAAAAAATCATTTTTTAGTATTTTTTTATGCTAAAACATTGATAGTGCTGTGAAAAACCGTACAAAATAGTACGCTAATTTATAGACTAAAGTTAAGTTTCATTTTAATCCTTTAAGAAAGCTTTATGAAAGCTTGTATAATGATAAATAAAAAAATTAAACAAGCGAGCGAGAAACAAAAACGAAATTATAGAATTGCAAGCATTTAATTTTAATGTGATATCGAAATAAAATATATCAGTATAGATACTATTTTATACACGAAAAAAACTAGTACAACGTTCCTATAGAGAAGTAAATTTTTAGAGAGCATTTAAAACTGTTTGTGATCTGCTGGTTTATATTTATATTTTGATTAAATAGTAAAAAAACACATTATTTAGTACTATCATTAAATTATTATATTATCTTTTAAATGATAGCATTAATTCGTGCTGTGAAATACAGCGTACAAAATAGTACGCTAATTTAGATTAAGGTTAAGTTCCTTTTTAATGCTTTATGAAAGCTAGAAAAATGATACTTAAGAACATTAAGCAAGCGAGCGAAATTATAGAAATAATTTATAAATAATCTATAGATTAAGTTAAGTATAATTTCTAATGATTGTAAGCTGATTGAAAGATGATGTATTAATAGAATGCAATTACATCTATTTTATACATCTTGCATAATGCTGTACACAAAATGTAATTTTTTATTTTGTACTTTGAATAAATAAATCAATAAAAGTTATATATGATTTTGAAAGATTTATTAGCGTGTCAATCAATAATGATTAAATCATAATATCTAATTTGTAAAGGTAAATTTGAAATTTTGAGTATTTTTTTGTGGATTTTTTTTACTGCTCAGCGCATTTTCGCAACCCCAGTATATGCATTTAATAATCTAGTAGATACGGGTAGTGTTTCCATCAAATATTCGAAACTGCAGTAAGCAGATATATTTCATTTTTCAGTTTATTTAACGAATTCGTGACAGTGCATACACTTATTGTACTTAAGTATTGGATACAGATGGATAGATCGCGAAAATACCGTGTGCAATACTGCATTAGTTAAATATCCTATGTACCATCAAGATACCTTATGGAACATTTAAAAGTATGAAAGACCCACTGTTAAAGAGTTATAGTTAAAGCAAATTTTTATTTTAAATGTCACATGAGATATTAGCATGATAATTCAGGCGAGATCTCGCCTGAGAAATCACCTGACATGAGATTTTTTTGTTGAGTGCGCGTCGAACGGAAACTGAAGGTTGCAGCACTACCCGGGATCAGAGTATGTTTTAGGTATTCTCCACGTTTCGTAGGCTTAAACACCGTTAACATTTTCAAATCATGTCAGATCATCATCATCTGGCCGAACTCTTCGTCGCAAGCGAAAAATTATGTAATTGATCACCGAAATTGCAAACACGAACGGTTAATCGTCCAAGTGCTAGCCATGTTCAGTTTTGTTTCACTTCGGTGATGGGCCAAGTTGCAGTTACGTTATCCTACCACAGTAACGATTAAATAGATATTATGAATATTTCATGGACGCCAGTGTCTTGTCTAAATTTCTATTTTCAATCTTGAAATGGATCTTTGAGTTCGTGTATGCATCTCGCCGTATTTTCGCGACCCGCCCATATGTGTCTAATACTGGAGTAGAGTGGAGTGTAACCCCTAAATATAGAATATTTATTCTTCAATTAGCATATCGTTTAATTAATCAATACCTTTTATGAATTATCGTGTATATTTAATTAACCTATTTATGCAAACATGTTGCTATTTTATGCAAACATTTTGCTACTTTTATAGCATTCAAATATTGAACGAAGTTGGGCAGGTTGCGAAAATGTAATCACTTCATTACATTACTTCGGTGATGGGCTAAGTTGCAGTTACGTTATCCTACCACAGTAATGACTAAATAGAGATTATGAATATTTCATGGACGTCAAAATTTTTTTAAAGTTCTATTTTCAACCTTGAAATGGATGTATGGGTTCACGTACAAATCTCGCCGTATTTTCGCGACCCGCCCATTTGTGTATAATACTCGAGTAGAGTGGGGAGTAACCCCTAAATATAGAATATTTATTCTTCAATTAGCATATCGTTTAATTAATCAATACCTTTTATGAATTATCGTATAAATCTAATTAACCGACCTATATTATACAAACATTTTGCTGCTTTTATAGCATTCAAATATTGAACAAAGTTGGTCAGGTTGCGAAAATGCAATCACTTCATTATATCACTTCGGTGATGGGTCAAGTTACATATACGCTATCCCACCACAGTAACGATTAAATAGATATTATGAATATTTCATGGACGCCAGTGTCTTGTCTAAATTTCTATTTTCAATCTTGAAATGGATCTTTGAGTTCGTGTATGCATCTCGCCGTATTTTCGCGACCCGCCCATATGTGTCTAATACTGGAGTAGAGTGGAGTGTAACCCCTAAATATAGAATATTTATTCTTCAATTAGCATATCGTTTAATTAATCAATACCTTTTATGAATTATCGTGTATATTTAATTAACCAACTTATTTTATGCAAACATTTTGCTGCTTTTATAGCATTTACATATTGAACAAAGTTGGGCAGGTTGCGAAAATGCAATCACTTCATCACATCACTTCGGCGATGGGTCAAGTTAGATATACGCTATCACACCACAGTAACGATCAAAAAGTGATTATGAATATTTCATGTTTGCACTTTAGCCGTCTTGCGTCTGACGCAATTCTGCTGCACAGTGCCTGCTCCATGTTTCTTTTCGCATTTCTGTTGCAATTTTGATGCACGCCCTGTTGAAAATACCCTGTTGAAAATACTGCAGGATTTGCTGTAGGATTTCCTGCAGGGTGTTTCCCTGCTATAGCAGGATCCCGAAGAGCTTCCTTGCAGGGTATCCTGCAGGGTTTCCCTGCAGAAAATTCTGCAAGGAAGCGAGGATAGAAAACATTTAAGGAATTTTTGTACAGTTTACCTGCAGGAGTTGTCGCAGGAAACCTTGCAACAAATAATTCTTGCAGTTTTTCTTTTTTAATTTTGCTACCTAATTTCCCTGCATGCTTTCCTTTACAATTATCTCGCTGCATTTCCCTGCAGTTTTTCTTTTACAATTTTCCTGCCTCGTTTCCCTGCAGGTTTTCCTTTACAATTTTCTTGCTGTGTTTCCCTGCAGAATTTTCAGCAGGAAAATTTCTACTGTAAAAATGCAGCAAAATTTGATGCAGAAATTAGTATTTCTTGATATAAGTAGTGTCAACAGCATCGCTTATATAGTAATCGTCTGAAAACACAGCCGCTCACAGAGAAAATTTTACGGTACGCCACATAGTGTCAAAAAATTTAACTAAGTTCCTACATTCAGTAGTTATACCAATTTTTGTTCAATGGTTACATTATTTGATGCTATGTGGCGTACCGTAAAATTTTCTCCGCATGCGGCTGCGTTTTCAGACCATTCCTCTATAAGCGACGATACTGATACTACTTTTATGATAAAATTCTAATTTCTGCATCAAAAGCCACAGGATTTTTCCAGTAGTAGAAACTCCTGTAGGGAAGCATGAAAAGAAAATTGTAAAGGGAATCATGCAGGGAAACGAGACAAGAAAATTATAAAAAAAATCTGTAAGGAAAACTAGCAAGAAAATTCCAAATGAGAAACCACACAGTGTTTTTTCTCGCGATGTTTCCCAGCACGATTTCCTGTAGAAAAAGGCTGCAGAAATTTCATTAATATTTTCTTGCCGCATTCCCTTGCAGGATTTCCTCCAGGGAAACCCTGCAGGATCCTGCTATAGCATGGAAACACCCTGGAGTGAATCCTAAGGATATCCTGCAAGGTTTCCTTGCATGAAATTCTGCAGGGTATTTTCAACAGGGAACCGAGGTCAAGAATAAGGGTTTCAATTTGAAAAAATGAAGTTGACTTTCGAATGACCTTGAACGAAACACTCAAGGTCAAGTTCAAGGTCACCATTGGAATCCCCGTCGAAAATTATATCGACCTAAGGAATCGCCTTTTTTTAGGTAGTTGATTCCAAAATCGGGAGGGGATCCCAAACACCCTGTATAATGGACCACTTTTCCAGTTAAGAATGAATTTTCATTAAAGAATTAGACTGTAGGTGCCCAGTAGAAAATGTCTATGTGGATGGACTTGGATTCACATGGATTACATATGGATTCCACATGGATCCACATGTCAGTTACTATACCACTAGGCTGCAGATAGGTAAATCAAAGAACATGCATAATTTCTGTTTTGACTATCCAAATGTTACTATAGCTGGAACACGGACAATATTCTGTGATTCTCGATAAATTGATGGCCATCAAAAATTTACATCAATTTCCAACGCACAATATGCTATTAGTAAGCCGTGCTTATTTCTAACAGAAAAATTGATAAAAGATTGAAGAACTTGACACTTCACCGAAGTGATGTGATAAAGTGATTGCATTTTCGCAATCTGACCAAATTTGTTCAATTTTTGAATGCTATAAGAGCAGCAAAATGTTTGCATAATATAGGTCGGTTAATTAAATATACACGATAGTTCATAAAAAGTATTGACTAATTAAATGATATGCTAATTAAAGAATAAATATTCTATACTTAGGGGTTACACCCCACTCTATACGAGTATTAGACACATATGGGCGGGACTCGAAAATACGGCGAGATGCATACACGAACCCAAACATCCATTTCAAGATTGAAAACAGAACTATAGAAATGATGCTAGCGCACGCGAAATATTCATAGTTTCTATTTAATCGTTACTGTGGTGGTATAGCGTATATGTAACTTGACCCTTCACCGAAGTGATGTGATAAAGTGATTGCATTTTCGCAACCTGCCCAAATATTGTTCAATATTTGAATGCTATAAGAACAGCAAAATGTTTGCATAATATAGGTCGGTTAATTAAATATACACGATAGTTCATAAAAAGTATTGTATAATTAAATGATATGCTAATTAAAGAATAAATAGTCTATATTTAGGGGTCACTCCCCACTCTACTCGATTATTAGACAGAAATGGGCGGGTCGCGAAAATACGGCAATGAGATGTGTACGTGAATCCAAACATTCATTTCAAGCTTGAAAATAGAAATTTAGATAAGACTCTATCGTCCATGAAATATTCA
>JAXIUT010043273.1:0-12210 GCA_035586675.1 Eurytoma californica | reverse complement strand
AAATTTTTTAATGTAAGAAATCGCAATAAAATGTAAGAAACAATTTAAAAAAGTAACAAATGGTAACAAAATGTTAATCAGCGCAAGAAATAGTAAAAATTAGTATGAATTTGTAAGATATCGTAACTTTATGTTGGATTTCGAACATTATTTCCGGTAGGGTATCTGGCTAAAAACTGGTCCTTTTTCACTGAACAGTAATTAGTCAGTTTATGATGATAAATATATTAGATAGATATTTACTAGTACATTTGCATTCTAATCTTTTATAATAATGCTTTTAATTGTTCCTTACTAAAAAAGAGAATGATGAAAAGTGAAGTCTATTGATTGTGATTGGTCAGTTAGACGTGGAGATTTGAAATTTGATTGCCTTACAGATTGTGACGGAAATTTGGCGCGAAATTTTAAATATCACATTTCATCATTCATGTAGTTTCATTAACAGAGAGAATGGAAAACTTACCTCGCCACTCCTACACGGTTGACTAGACGGTTGACAGACGAGGATATCTTGATGCTTGGGGTAGCTGTAACCAGCTGGCAGCTGCTGGAATGTCTCTGTGGTGGGTATGTGGAATTGTGTGTAGGGAGCAGCCTGAGTGGGCGGTAGGGGTACGGTCTCGAGGGTGGTGTACGCCTTCAGGTTCTCAGGGGCGACGCTAACCTCGGCGCTGTACTTGATAGTGTCGGTCGTGTACGCGACCAGGTGATGATGCGGGTAGTTCTGAGTGGCGACCAGCGTCTGCCCCTCGGCGAGGTTCTCGCCGTTCGGCGAGCCACTCTGGTGGGGGCTGAAACGCTGCTGCACCGACTGACGATGCTGCTCCAGTACATCGCGCCTCAGATCCTCCTCGTTTGTGTAGGCCACGTACGTCACCGCTCGCTCTATTTCAACCCGATCTGGTCCCGGGGTCTCATACCTACGCAATAACGAATGAAGGATCTTAGTTGCTTTATTTCGCCGCATCCCGTAGGATAAGTTTCTGTAAAAATGTCCGATGAAACTTTGCAGAAAAATCTGCTGGCTTTTTTTTGTAAAATGATAAACTTTTATTCGTCAAAAAAGGATCGCATTATTTTTTTAAACGATGTTAGTAATAAGTGCAAGTAAAATTTCAAACATTCGTTATTATCTGCATTTACTGCTAATTCAAAAGCCGTATATACCGTTTGCAAATATAATTCGAGATATACATATTTACTCTCGTAACTGCGAGGCTACTTTTATCCTTGAATTATAAGTACTGACAGAGGCGAGTTCAGAATATCTGGCCATCTTTTTATACGAGCGAATTGTCCAACTATGATTTAACAACAAATATTTACACTGGTTTCGAATTTAAAATAAAATTGGCATAAAACTGCTAACCTGGGTGCCTCTTCGACGGCGATGGCAATAGTGGCCTCTCTGTTCTCGGCCGCCTCGACTTGTCCATTGGTGGTAGCGTAGGTAATGTGCTGCTTCTGATGCTCGGCGATTCTCTGCTGGTCCTCGGGGCTTTGCTCGTGGGATATGTGAATGTACTGCGGCTGCTCCTCGGCGTACGGCGGCGGCGGTTGCTCCTGGCACTCCTGCTTGATCCTCGTCTGCTGCTGGATGACGTGCTGCTGAAGCCCGGGCTGGCCCGCCGCCTCCGGCGAGGACGGCTCAGCCTCCGCCAGAGTCTCTATGTGGCCAGCCGTGGTGATCGTGCGCACGTGCCGACGGCTCGTTATCACGCTGCGTGGACTGTCCAGCTGCTGCTGCTGATGCTGCTGATGCTGTTGCTGTTGATGCTGTTGTTCATCGATCGTCGAATGGCTGATGGACTCGTGGGGAGAGCCGGCCTCCGAGAGCGGCTGCGGGGGCTGTTGCTGATTGTCCCATTCCATTTTTCTGTCCATATCCTGCTTATGCAGATTCTCTTTCATCGTCTCCTGGAACGGAAAAAACTGATCCTTTATTTTTTCGGCGCTCTCAATAAGCCAGCGATCAATGTTAATTTTTTGGGATAGGTATAAGGAAGCATAATGTTTTAATTCGTAACACAATCTTTTTAATAAGTGCTTTGTAGAGTGGGGATCTTAATAATATATCTTCTTTTGAAAAAAAAAGGATTGTAGAAATTAATTCTAGATGCTGGTGTTACTTTTTCTAAATGACACTTAGATTAACTATTAAAGAAAATGATATAATCGTTATTTTGCGATAAGCCGTACTGCATTCAATATTGTCTACAGTCTATTAAAAAACCTTACATTTTAGATTTCAGTAAGAATTAATTTACTTGCTTGATACTCGTTCTTCTCTGATAATATCTATAAGAAGATAAGCTAAAATGATTGAAACTTTTATTAGTTTATAATTTAGTTAGTGTTTTAATAAAAAATGATGCTATAATTTGAATCTATCTGAATCATAAATTATTGACTTTGTATTAGCAAAAAATTTTCATTTCTTAAAGTGGATTGAAGGCGAAAATGAGGCTAGTAGGACAGGAACAAAGACGTATACTTATGACACCAGTGAAAGAGCAAAGGATTCAGAAGGAGTCACCGCTGTTTTCCGGACAATTGACGCAATCCGGCCAAATTGGCAATGATGCCTTATTGTTGCGAAACTATTGTCTTAGAAAGTGAACTTGGAAATTCTAAATGGGACACTAAAATTCTTCACTTAGATCTTTGTAATTATTTAATTGTTAAAGATTGTGAATTGTAAAAAAAAGTCATTGCCAAAGTTTCTGCTTACATTCATTAACTTTAAGTCATTTTGTTGTATCAACAAACTTTAACATCCGTCATTAGCGCATTCTGAATTAACAAAACTAATATGTTTATCGTATATACTTGTTTGAAATAGTTGATGATTAAACGTTGTTTAGATTATTGTGAGTTAGATAAAAAAGAAAATTAAAAAATTGCACACTGCAATTTTCAAGTGCTACGAAAGTGAACAAAAAAACTTCTTTCCCTTTTACTCCAGAAAGCAAATTTCCTTGAATAAACGAAAAAAATTCAATATTGATTTAGAAATTTCTACATTCAAAATAACCAAGTCTTTGAAACTGCCGAACAGCATGCATACCAAAATAATATTTAACATTCAAACCGAAACCCCTCGAAAAATCATAATTTATTATCATTTTTACAGCGACTGGTATTCACGTTTTAATTTTTTAATTTTACTTTTAACTAATAAATCTATCAGAAACTAAATCATTAATTAAAATCTAGCTAATCCCTCCAACGCCTTGAGAAGTATCTGAATTAGTAGTATCCCGAGTCTCGCGAAAAATCCGCGTAGTTGATCGATTGAACTTTATACACAGGTTTGCATAGACCGTCGCGGCGTCGCGCTCGACTCGTCTGTTTGACGAGCGGTAGACGCGCTCGCTCTTGCCTGTCGCATTAGTCACTCAACTTCGCCGCGGAGACTTTACCGCCTGACATTGCAATTCGGCCAAGCATTGCTTTATTGCGCGCGCTTTCCGCACGTATGACTTTTGCCGTTATTTGCACAGTGATAAAGTCTTTTTTCTTGCGATGCGGAATCGGAGGGCGCTCGCTGTTCGTCATTCCGATCGTCGAAGTTGGCCTTTTCTATAGGACTCTGCTGACTTACGCGAATTTGGTACGTGGGCGAATAATTAGAAAAAGCTTTTTAATTTGATCTCAATTTTTTATAGGAGATGTTGAAATCTTAATACCTTAGGTTAGACTGAAAGGAATTGTTTTTGATAGGTGTTTGATCAATTCCTAATTATTGACGATAGAATTTCAACGAATTTGAACTTTCGTAAAAGAAAATATCACAATAGAGTAAGTAAAAAACTTTTAGAAGTGCATAATTAACGATTATCGGAATAAAATATCCATGCTATCGAAAATATTCGAGCTTCTTCATTTACCAACTCAATATACATTTAAACATAACATGAAAATTTTAATGTGAAACCGTGACTTGCATCAGGAAACTATCAAAATCACCACAGCTGAAATGCAGTGAAGTAAGCCTCGAAAAATTTCAAGAAAATGCGTTTAAGTGAGTATATGAGACCTTAATCCTTATTACAGTAGAATAAAATTCACCCATCGCCTTAGTAACTTGAAAATAACTAGTAATTTTTAATTTTCTCCAAAACATGAAATATAAATTTACCAATATTATCCCGACCACTTTACGGAAAGCTAAATTTATCCAGAGAACCGGCGGCAAAGTGACTCAATAAATGATTTCCGGGGTACGCGCAACGATAACCTCCCCGGAACGAAATTCGCGCAATCAGGAGCGGTGCGTTCACCGGGCCGTTATCTGCTCGGTAGCGGCCGGGGGACCGTCGGGATTTCGGGGTGACGCGAGGTCGCGGGTGGGATCGCACCTCGGCACGCGACGCGGACGCCGCGCAAAGAGCCGCGGGGCACACCTCGTCCGTCCCCAGAAAAATGCCCGAGATCTGTTTGCTCTCCGTCACGCGCTTCCGGCCGCGTGTGTGTCAAGCCCGACTTCCGTCGCCGTTAGACGCCGTTTACAATGGAATTTCCTTCCCTTTGTTTTCCCTCGCGCCTCGCGTCCACCTCTGGGGTCTCGCCTCCGCCGCGCGTCTTCCCGAATTTCGGCGCTTTTGTCGACTCCGACATAATAGCCCGGCGCTTTTGTGAAAGTTTTCGGATACCGGCGAGGAGGAGAACTCGGTTGCACGACTAATTGAAGGTGAGGAAAGAGGTGTTCGGCTCTTTCATTCTAATGGTCAATTTTTAATGAGCGTCTTAAGTGGGAATCTTTGGAGAATTTGATGTTTTGGAGAGTAAAGAATGGAAACTGTGTTTATTCTTATTATAGGGGTACTATCAATGATGATAACATTACAGGTGATTAGAGTGTGATTAGGTTATTCTTTGAGTCCGGTTTCGTTTATCATATCATGTGTAATATGCATACGACAATGTGTACATTTTCACCTGCTTAATTTTTTAGGTTTATCTTATTATTAAAAATTTCTATCAATATTTGGTAATTTCAGATAAAATTACTTTTTATCTTGTAATATGTAGATCGAATAAATTAGTACATTTGTAAAAATGATATGCTAAAGTGATTTTATTAACTGATTTGATATTTTATTAGCCAATTATAAGTTGTATTTTTAAATATTCTTTACCATGCGTGTGCGAAAAAAAGTAATTTATGTAAATTTTATGTTAATATAAAAATGAATATTATGCTGAGTAATGTCATGTAATACAACATTTTATTAAGAATAAAAATTCTGAAGTATATATAAAATATTATTAAATAAAGACATAGTATTATTTTTTTTAAATTAACAACAAAACATACCGATTTAAACGAAAAAGTTTGGCCTTATAATTCCTTCATGAAAATACTCATAAATTAGAAAATTCCATCAATAAAATGCGGAATTTTTATTCAACATTTATGCAAAATAAAATAACAAACTTTTTTTGTAAAAAATTTCCACAACGACTCGAAAGAATAATTCTGTTTAACTGCATTTTAATACCGAGCTCATCTTAAGAATATTTTAACGACTCGTAAAATTCATTAATCAAACGCGTGCATTAACGACTTAGCACCGACGAAAAAATTGTACGAAACCTCGCAGGACTGTGAATAATATCGAGAGCGTCTTCCTGTTCCTCCGCGTAGAGCGTCGAAATGATTTGGGTTTTTTTTTTTTTTCGAAAGTTGCCTCATGTTCAAATGTATATGAGGTCCCGAGTTTTGTCAATGGCACACGTGGAGCTTATTAATGCACCGTCGCCGCCGCATACCGCGCGTATTATTGTTCTCGCACTCCTCTTTTTTTTTTCGGGAATATTGTCAATGAAATTTTGTTGCTAGCACCGGCGTTCGGTACGCTTATGTAAAGCAGTCGCTTGTATTTACACTTCTGTGTAAATCGTGAGGCCGGAATTGTGCTGTTCTGACGCGAGGGACGCTTCATCGTGACCGTTGCCTTTTCTATAAAACACTTGTACAAGAATTTATATTGGCGCATCGATCGTGTCGTGGAGACGAAAAAAATTTGGAATAATGCTCTGGAGAAACTAGGCGGGTTTAGTCTTTTTTCGAATTATTAATTTAGAGGAACATGAATTTAGTTTCGTGTTGAAGTAGGAAAATATGTATACAAGTTTTATGACATTTTACTAATGTATTACTTGTGCTTGTAATACTTTACTAATTCTTTTACGTAAGTCAATATTGTGTTTAATTAAAAAAATGATTGTAAATTAGAAAAATATACATATTTACGGGTGTTTGTACATGTACACATTTTTACAGTTAATGATTAACGAAAATGCATTGCTTAATGAAAAAATATTAAATAATTTATTACGGAAAAAATGTAATTTATTACAAAAGTAAGTTATTACTTCATTAGAATGTTTAATCCTTATCTGCACTATTGAAATAAAAAGAAGCTTACTCTTTAAAAGGATGAAGGGACCGAGACTTCTTTAGATTCTTGTTACCGTATGACTAATATTTTTTTATTGTGTATCACAAAATAAATAAAATATTTGAAAATGTAAAAAAAAAGTAGTTAAATTCGTTAACTGAAATGTAAATTAAAATTACAAAAGAAAAAAACTCACTCACTGTCTAAAAATAAGGATCACTTTGTACTATTTCCAATCATACCCGGAAAGAAAATTTAACTGAAAACTAATCCTCAAATGAAGCAATCAATCGATACGTACTACTCTGACTAATTCGAATTTCGCAACCTCTACACGTGTCCAAAGTTAAACGAAATAATGAAACCACCCAAAGTGTTCACGTAGAGTAAAAAGTCTTAACAAACAAAAGCAGCTAATAAATCTCGTAAAAAAGTTATAAAACAAGATAAATTAAAATTAGAAACGACACGCGGCGCAGAACGGAGCAAAGCTTTACCTCGCTCGGTGTCAGCCGCATTTAATCTCGCGTTCCTCCACCCCCGGTGGTAGTCGTCCGCCGTCCTGCAATCAGCCTCCCTCTCGCTAATCACTGCGGCGCACTAGTACAGTCCCGCGTGTCGGGCGAGCGATCCTCCAGACTCAGTGGAACGAGTGTGACGTCGAGCCGCGCTGCACCATGGGCGCTCCGTGCCGAGATGCGCCGGTTGCGAAGCGCCGATTCGAACTGAAGAAAAATAGCGGCGGCGAGGCGCAGATAAGCGGCCGGCCGAGTGGAGGTGGAAAAGCGGCCGGAGGACGGATGCGCGGCGGCGCGCGCACCTCGCGGCGCGTAGGTGAGCACCGGCCCGGGGGGAGCACCGCGAAAATACACGGACGGAGCGAAAGGGAGGCTGCGGGTGGGGGACGATCGGCCGCGTTGGCCGTAAGTACGGAACGTCCCCCCGGTGCGTCCCATTGGTCAGCCGGGGCCGGACGCTTTCCGCGCGCAGACGCGACGCGATCCCTACGGCTGTATGCGCGCTTCTTTGTCAGGACGTGTGCCGCCGTGGTGAGGAATCACTGTAATTGTCCGGGCGCGTGACCGGTGCGTAGGAGGGAAGCGGCCAAGGCAATTGCTGCCCCATTTCTTGGGGATTCACTTTGCACCTGAGTGCTTTTATTTTTCGAGATAGATTACTGCTTATTTTCAGTATCGTCAACGTGTTTGCTATTTTCTTGAAAGATGCACCTACCTTATTTTCTTGTTTCTTTATTTATTCATAAAATTAATTCATAAAGTTAAGTTCCATGTGTATCATTTTTAAGTTAGAAAACAATTGGTTAATTAAGATGCTTTCGTAGTTTGATCTGTTCGTTTTCAGATTCAAAGTATATACCCTATTACATGGATATAAAAAGTTTTGAACGATCGGGGAAATGATGTAAAATCAAGGGAATCTCAAATAAATGCGGCAAACCAATGATTTTTTAAATTATTTCATTGACTTGATTAAAGAATATACCTTATAATATCTGATAATAAACTAGTAGGAAATATACTTTACATTATCAATTAAATGAACTGACCAATCGATATAGTCAAGTAAAATCTAGGTAAATTTAAAAGGGGCAATCAATTATCAAAGGAAAAAATTTGATTTTGTGTCTAAAATTGCGTTGAAAGGTTGAAATATAGAAGCAACAGTGCAGAAGCTGTGCCTTTCGAACACAATAAACTTTCTTACTTGAAAGGCGAAGATTAATTATTATACCTGTTGGTGTCATTCCCACTAAAAAATGCCCCTGTTATTATTTCATAAGTAAAAATATATTCAGCAATTGTAATTAAATAATAATTATAATTCACATAGTCTTTTAACGATTATTTTTAAGGAAGCATCTTCACAAATTGGCGTAGTTGCAAAAAGTCGCATCTTTAATTTAGTGCTGACGCACTGTTTAATGAAAGTTATAAATGACAATTTTTCAAATCATGATACAATGTAAACTATAATAGACAGCCTAATCAAGCCTGGCTCTATGACAAGTGCATCTATGTCGCACAATCAGCATAGCTCTTCCTAGAGAAAATAAAGGTGCGATTTCTTTTGAAGCTAGAAATGCACAACAAGCATAATAATTGAAATAAAATTATTTCTTTGAGGCGAGGTTCATTTAACTTCGTAAAATCATTGCAATACCACTGTACCTATAAATTGTTTCAATTTTTAAACTTGGATATCTTTTTTTAACAATATAGAATTTTTCACTGGACATGAACAAACGCCTTTAAACTAGCATAAACATTCAAAATATTTTCATTCGAAGAAGTTTAAAACCGCAGCATTCACCGACCAAAGTTACATCCTAAGTAAACTCCACTTCGATTAAGATTAGCTATCAGCGACGAAAAAAATCGAACTTCAACTTTGAGCCCCCTTCCCCGCTGCCGCACCACTCCGTTATCTTTCTATAAAAAGGCGAAACCCCTAATACCCTCGTCGCGGCCAGCTGGGTCGTCGGAAAAATGGTAAAAAGCAAAATGTGCGGAGCAAACACTCCCGCGTTTTAGACACGCGCGGAAAAGCTCGAGGGGCGGTAGAGGGAGGGGGGGAGGGTAGGTAGGCAATCGAACGGCTCTCGTGATTGACACGACGGCGGCGGCTCTGTTTGCCCCGCGCGATAAGAGCGCGCTGATAAGGGCCGCGTGTGTGCGCCGCGCCGCATGTGCAGCCGCGCGCCATCTTCCACCCGGTATAAAAGTCCCCTGTATGCTTCGCGCGCCCGAGAGTCGTAATTTTTTTTCCTCTCGCTCTTTTTCTCTGCCCCCCCCCCCCCTCTCTCTTTCTCGTTTTTTCGTTCGGTGGGTGGGTGCCTCTTTTATTAGCGTCCCGCGACGAGGAGTAATGAGAGCGAGCGCGCACGAGCGAGAATGGAGAAGAGCGCGCCGCTGGCTGCTATGTGGAGCGAGCGCGATCGGTGTTTGCGCGTGAAACGAGGTTGCCGAGGCGGTGAAGCGACGTGGAATTTGCTCTCGAAAATTTTTATTTCGAGGCGTGATTGCTTGTAAGGAGACTTGCGGAGATGATTTGAAAGTCGGATGATTGCGATACGTCGGGAACTGACAAGGATGTAATGAAACTCTTACTAAACTGATTGATTTATTAAAAAAGAGAAAAATAGTAATTTTGATTCGAAGTAATCTGGTCCCACTTTGCTACTTTTTTAATTACGTAATAAGTAAAGTGATTCCCACATTTCAAAAAGTCAAGAGACCTTACATCGTATAGCAAAAAGTACGCGCGTTTCAGTTAGGAAAAACTGGCGTGAAAAAAGGGCAGAAAAATTAAATTACTCGAGTTTAAAACTAAGTTTACCTCATATTTTCTTTAAAAAGTATATAGGCCTACTTCTCTGTACCCTATTTATTTTTAAAGAGCAGCTTCAACGATTGCACTGTTGTTTAACTTAATTACATTGAATATAAATCAATATTAAAACAGTATAAAAAACGAATTGCAGTATAAATTTAATAATGTTCATAACACATTAGATACTAATATCGTCTGCATAATTTCCCAGCGTTAAAAGGAACCCTTAAAACTTATGTATGACTTTTTGAAAAAAGACAAAATAAAATTCTTGACAATTACATTTGATAATATATATATGAAACTGAAATTTTGAAGCCTGATGTTCCCTTCATTAAAGTACAACATTCATAATTTTAAGAAAATCTAAATAATAATTTGTCTTTATTAATAGTAAAAAAAAAATTTGTCTGAACTGAATAATTTGTCTTATTTAAACTATAAAATAGATTTTAGTAAAAGTCACAGTCGTAGTCATAAAGCAAAAAAATCACGCTGTGCTTATAGGACGCAAACAGTAGCCTATTTGCCCGCGCGAACCGCCAAACAGCCTTATCTGCCGGCAGTGCGCTTTCCTCGGCTCACCGTGGAAAAGCGGCGCTTCGGCGGCAGCCGCGATGAATCAGACCCAAAGGGAAGGGTCGCGCTCGCGCGCCCATTCAGAGTAAAGCCCGAAGAGAATAGGGCGCGGAGTGGATCGCCGGGAGGCGCGCCGGGGGCGGGCGCTGAATCAGCGCGCGTGCGTCACCCGGGGACGGAGGAGGTGTTTGCACCGCCGCCGACCCTCGCACAATGGACTTTGACCGGCCGCGCTGACGAATTTCTGTTTGCGCGCGCCCGGACCTTAGCGCCGCGCCATTGTCACGGGGCACTGTGCTTACTGCCTGTTTATCGGGATTCGTTGTTTGTCTCGGAGGATGGACGCGCGCGGGTGGGCGGGCATCGTTACTGCTGGATGACAGTTGTTTTTCTCGATGCGCAGGAAAATTTTTACTTTGTAATGATAGGGTGTTTTCGCTGGTACACGGTTTTAAATGGGAAATTTATGTTAAAAATTGTGATTTGTGGATTATTGGCTTATTTTATGCTTTTATTGTACATTTTGTAGTTTTGATATGTGGGCTTAAGCTCGCTAGGTTTAGTGAGCTAGATGACTTATCGATGTAAGCTATAGACTGAGTAATCCCGTTGAAGAATCAATCATAATAATAACCAATAATGACTACACCTTAGCGTGTATAAGCTTTAATATATAAGTCATGCGCACGGTGTAATCCATTATATAAAAATAATAGACGAATAATCGATTCTTCGATATGGGAGTTTGCTATCTATACATATTTATTTGGGGTGGCCCACTATGCCCCACGGCCGCTATGCCTCGCTTTCCCCTACAATATAGTTAAATTTATTAAATTTTAATTTAAATGTTTCACTAGTAATTCACTAAAAAAAAGAAAACTATGAGTTTAAAAAACAAAGTTAAGAGTTAGTTAGTCGATGAGTATCTTTTGTATTTAAAATAAATCATTTACTTTTATAGAAAAAAAAAGTTGTAAAACTTAAATATATTACATCTTGACTTGTGTCTTATTATTTTTGTTTAACCCTAACAAAAGATTTTCGGTCAAAATATTAAATAAAGTAAATTAAATTTTATTTCACCTTTTTTTTAATTAAAAAATTTTTTGAAACCAAGACCAAGATTAATCTTGGTATCGTCTTGGTATTGGGGGTACAAGACAAGATTCTTGGGTTTTCAAGTCTTGGTCTTGGTCTTGGGAAATTTTCAAAAATCTTGTCTTGGTATCGTCTTGTCTTGGCCCCCAATACCAAGACGATACCAAGATTAGTCTTGGTCTTGAGTGAAGCCCTAGAGAGGACTGAGATTGAAACTTTGAGAAGTATTTTATTATTCCAAAATATGAAAAAAGCCAAAGTGGTAAGGTGTAACACTCAAAATTTTTAAATCCACGCGAATTTAAAGATTTTTTTATTATACAGACTAGAATTTCGCATTTACTATCTTGATAATAACGAAAAGTAGCGAGAAAGACCTTTAATTTGAGTTTAAAAAGGCAAAGTTTGCAAGATTTCCGTGAAAAAGACTTGATAATTTCCAAATGTGCTTTTCTTTGCGGCAAAATCTGAAAAGAGCTTTTCTTCGCAGCAAAATTCCGAAAAGTGCTTTTATCCGTGGCAGATTTGAATTATGCTTTGCTTCGTTGGAACAAAGTGAAATGTGAAACGTGCTTTTTTCATCGGGAAGAAATGAAATGAGGGGCTCGATGCAAGAACTCGCCGAGCGCTCGAGTACGCGTAAAAGTATTGTCCAAGTAGCGGAAATTTGAAAAGTCAGAAAATGTAAAAAAAAAAAAAAAATACTGGATTGTTCGCTTCATTGGGGCGCATCTTTTTTGTATTTAATGTTTTTCAATAGCACTTATAC